>JAAGKR010005752.1:0-40127 GCA_011419295.1 Clarias macrocephalus
CTGGCGAGCTACAGGAACATGATGTGTTGTCTCATATTAGATAATTCTCCCAAAGATTTATGTCCAACACTTTTATTTCATTTTTTTTTTTTTTTAAACAGCGAGCACTTTTTATATATAGATATACACTCGAGAGTGTGATCAAGCGCTTCCAGGAAAAACACTCAGCGAAAGTGTTGGTGAAATAGTCCAGAAAATTTACATAGCGTATAAAACACTCCCGAGGCAATAAATGACTAAATGTTTTGCCAAAGAATGGAAATGAACATATAAATCTTACACACGATTTGACGCTTGATGTTGCAGAGAGTGAACCTGACGTATAAAAAGGTAAACGCTGCGTTCGGGAAAGCGAGAACTAAAGCCGGCGTAAATGCCACAAAAACAAAGAAAGTGTAAGCGGGTGAAAATTCCAGTTTTAATAGTGATTGCACGATTGTGGGGTGGTTTAGTGATTAAACACCGTTACCTTGCACCTCAAGGGTCCAGGTTTGATTCCCGCCTCGGGGTCTGTGTGCATGGCGTTTGCATGTTCTGTCTGTGCTTGGTGGGTTTCCTCTGGGTACTCCGGTTTCCTCCCACAGCCCAAAGACATGCAGATCAGAAGCTCCCAAATTGCCCGTAGTGTGCGAATAGGTGTGTGTGTGTGTGTGTGTGTGTGTGTGTGTGTGTGTGTGTGTGTGTGAGTGTGTGTGCCCTGCGATTGACTGGCAATCTGGCAATCATTTTAAATATGTGCAACAGATCTATAACAGATATTTACAGCAAGCAAAAAACCTGAACGCTACTGAATGCCTGATTCAGCCACAAGAACTAGACTTTATTTTCAAAATATAATTAAAACATATGTATCATACTTCGCAACTCAACATCTCACTCATCAAATTTAAAATATTAAGGTTTACACAGGACCGTGCGCTGTCTGGATTTTGTATTTCTTCCCCTTAAAAGGTACAAACCTGTTACGCAAACCATACAAAGAAATCAGATTCATTTCTTTATATACATCATTATGATGGTCTTTCACTCGTAGCTTGGATGCTACATAACCACATTTGGGGTAATCACTAACTATGTAAAAAAAAAACAAAAAAAAACTGGAGTCTAGTTAGACATTTAAGAGGAGAACGTAGCCTGAAAAAGGAGAAAAAACAAAAACAAAAAACCTTGGAATACTGGGTTAATGTCTAAACACACTTGCTTTGATTCAGCGATAAAAATGTCAAATTACTTTTATTTAAAAGCCACACAGCCTAAACTGACGCACCACACACACACAGAGTCGTAGAATCGCTCGTGTGCGTACACAGTGCCGAATTAGTTTCTCGTTGAGTCACGGTCGCTCGTGTTTTATAGCTCCTTCGAGCAGCGGGCCTGCATGCTCAATTTAGCGTAATCACTGCACGAGTGGACCGCCTTGCCACGTCAGGGAGGACAGGAATCCTGCGACACACAAACACACTGCCTCATTCCCCCTCCTCTCTCGTCGCTCCAACTCTGCACTTTTCCCTGCAGTTTGAGATGAATACCACGTTAGCGCTGACGACCCCTGAGGGCACGAGCGCAGGAGGAAATCACTCGAGTGCTTCCCCTTGTAGAGGCTATCCCCCGCTGGTATTTATTTATCCCTGCTATGGGTCGCTCTCTCTCTCTCACACACACACACGCACGCACACTCGTACACACACGTCAAGCATAACTAAAGGACCTGTTAATAGGGCCTTACCTATAAATCCTAAATAACAGAGCAAGAAAAACTCAAGAAAAAAGGGGGATGGGGAAGTTTAAAAAAAAAAGAAAAAAGAAAAGAGGAGGCTTAAAATCAAATAAATCACACCTGGATGGCTGGTGGAAACTGGCACAGCTCTCCATATATGATACTCAAATTACTCCATTTGTTCGTGGAGATATTTTAATCCAGCCTGACCTCAAACTTCCCATGAACCAGCGCTTGAACAAAAGGCCGCCCACTGTCTTCGCAGTAAATCTGTTGTCTCCCTTCTGGGCCCCGGACCGGGACTCATAGATCACTACTGCGCCGCAGCTTGCTTCAATTTACTCAATTAACTCGGGGTAAAGCACTTGTAAGTTCTGCAGATGTTGGTTTATTATCGGGGACTAAAATGTACAAGCGAGTTCAGGAGCCTGGGGTTATGCTAAGGTTGGCTGAGGGGGGAAGGGCAGATAGTGAGAAAAAGGAGAAAAGAAAAAAAAAAGTCGAAAACAAAGTCGAAGGCCGCAGGTTGTTCGTGACGGCTTTTTACTCACACGTCTACAGTACTTCACACGTCATGGTTTATGAAAAAGGGGGAAAAAACAGTAGATTTACAGAATTACAGAGCATTATTAAACTTAGCATGGCTTGCTATTGAGCTATGTTTTGGAGCTAACGGTCCTCACTGCGCAGCTGCAGCCTAGCCGTGCAATTTGAACTCTCGTGCACGACACCTCTCTGGTCCAACCTGAATCGCTCACAGACGTCCATCCTCTGACGGGTATTCGCAACTCGCTACGGCAACGTCACACCATTTATTTATTTAGAGCCTCAAAAAAAAAAAAAAAAGACGAAAAACCTTCTGCCTGAGCCGCGATCCAAATATCAGCAACACAACATTTAAATGTGCGTGAATAAACCATTTTTATCTCTGCTTGACCTCCCTGGAAATAAATCAAAGCGAGAGCGACATAAGGAATGTAAAAAATATATATATATTGTAAAGGGTGCTCGCTAATATTAAACAGGTGTTGTGAAGATCGCTATAAAACATGCCGCTCGCAGCCAGCTGGAGGACGATATATTTCAGGTGTTGGCTGACTACATTTCAATTAAGTGCGGCAACACAAGCTGACATTCATGGAGCTTTAAAATAAGCTTTTGATAAATGATTCCGCTTCATCGGGCTAGCATGCTAACGGCAGCCTTCGCATATTAAGGGAGGAGGTTCTTATCTGGGTTGCCGGGCGGGACGGGCAGGGTGAAATGCTGCTTTCTGGAGGTCCTGGGTGACAGTTTAATGACGTGCGAGCTCACTTTTTGATGAGTCACGTGTTGCTCAAGAGCGGATTACAGGTGCGAAGGCGGTGCGTTATCGCCGCGCTGAACAAATCGAGCTAGCGGTTAGGCGCTCGGAATTTGTGCATCGTGATCTAAGGTCTGATTGATGACGATGCGGTGATGCATCACTGATGTTATCACGCCACTTGTACTGTGTAAAATATAATTTTCCGGCAATGAAAACAATAATAATTTTTAGCAATAACAAGTTATGTTCGCTGCTTGGGAAAGCGATCCAGCAGCAGCAGGACACTAAATTACTCCTGCCTGATTATTGTTATAAAGTACAGCATAAGGTCTCAAAAGATAAAATGAACTGCTTTTTTTATTACTACATCTAAAAATAAAGTAAAACCCAAATGAGTTAAATTATTTCACTGTGAATATTTCTACAAATTTAACACATTTTACCCTCTAAAGAGCTGAAAAAGGTTAAAAAGTAAAAAAAAAAAAAAAAAGGCAAAATTTTTATTTTAAATGTTTAAAAAATAACACAAAGTGGACAATGTTGAAACCCTTTTTTAATGTGATAAAATTTAAAATAAATATTTAATAAAAACTACATTTTCCAAGTCAAAATGTCGTCACTTCCTTGTTCGCTGCTAATGATAGCCTGTGTGAAAACATCGATCCCAGTGCATCCCACTTAATTATGAAACAAATTCAATTGCTCATCTATCAGCATTGAGACAAGCAACATCTTGTTCAACGCTCCGAGTCAGCTTGATCCAATTAGGCTAAGAACGGAGGCTCCATAATCACTCCTTTTACTACCAAGCAACCCTCCTCTGCCATTTTTTACCTAGCCAGAAGAAAAAAAAAAAAGTTGTGCTGAGAGAAAACTGAGGAATACAAATGTTTGAGATGAGGGGAAAGAGGGAAAAAAAAAAAAAACCTGCGACCTCCTGGCTTAGGGTCGAGGACACTGAGGCCAGATAGTAGACGTTCTTCTCATCCTTGGGCCTCCGCTAATATGTTTTGAAGTAAAGGAACCACGGCCTCTCCTTTCTCTCCTGCCGTTCCCTGACTGCTCCTAGGGGAGTGATAGGGAAGTGGAGAAAACTATAATGAACACGTTTGCCTTTTTTGCCTCCTTTAACTGTCATCTAAATCACCGGTGAAGCCCAGCGCTCGAGCGTTTCCACATTCATTGGACACGCAGCTGTTCTCTCAACACTCGCTCAGGTTCTAGCAAAGGAGCTAATTCATGCTAACGCAGACGCCGAGCTAGTGTTTCACGACTGCGCTCAAAATTTACAGCTGTTGCAAAATATCACACTTCCACACCTTCTTTTTTTTGGTTGAGTAAAAGGTCATATTTAATGGAAACGTGGAAGTGAACCCCTCTTCTGCAACCTGCTTTTCAGCCAACATGGCGTAGCATGTCTGCTCGTGGTTAACTTCTGGCCTCCTAGGGCCTGATGGACCCTGAGAATCATTTTCAAGCACCCCTAAAGCGTACTTACATCATCTCTAACTGGTGCTTCGTGCTTTAGGAGTATTTTGGTAGTACTTTACCTGGAACCAGAGAGATATAGTAGCCTAGCACGTCTGCTCTTGGTTAGGACTACAGATCCTTATCTACCGGCATCTTCTGCATTCTCCAGAGATTGATTGGCAACATTCCCCTGCCCTCTGTGTACCACCTCCCTAATGATGCAATGGAATTAATTAGGCCCCATTAATTTAGCAAAAACAAATAAGCACCTCTGCCCTCTGCCTCAGGTCGACTCTGAACACGCAGGTGGTTCTGATTTCTCTGTGCTTCATCAGCCAGCGCTGTTGCACTAATCTATTGGCTGGAGAGCACTGGTCGTCACAGGCCATGACCTTTTCCTTCTCCTCCCGGGATGGTTGTCTTGAAGCCACCCGGGACAGCTGGTCAGGCCTCGCCCTCGTCCTCTATCCCAGGGTTTCCTCTGATCTTATCTAAGTGGGTCGAGTAACATTGAAGAACACTCAACTAATTTGATTTTGATCGCTCATGAAACGGTTTTATGCGGCGAGTAAATATGCGTCTCCATCTCGCACCACATTTTTATGTGAAAATGTACAATTAACAGTTTTTCCACGTAGCTCCCCTGCAGAAAAAAAATAAATCTCGAAGTACATAAAATTTTTTTTTTAAAAAAATTAAGATGAAAAAAAAAAATGCTGAATTCAAAAACCGAATTAAGTTGTGGGTTTTTTTTTTACCCTAATGTGACACACATCTGATTTTTATGGCTGTTTCTTGGGGAAAAAAGATAAAAGTAAATTGTACAATAAAAATAACTGTAAAAAATACCATTGGTTAAAAAGTTACTTTGCAAAGCTACTTTTTTATTCAATTACTGATTGAATGAAAACTGGAAAATTACCATTTTGTGGTGTTAATTCAATCTAAATTGTCAAAACAGTCTACCAATTTGTATGCAACTTAGCTTTTCTATGCTAGTCCATTTCATGTTTGTGCTTCAGCCCATAGAAATGTTCAACAGACTCACTGGTTAGTTGCCTTAAAAGTGAAACTAAAATATCGTAGGCATCGTCAAGAAATCACTGCATGATTGGTGGCTATTGATTTGAAATTAATTTAGTAACATATGTGTGACGGTGGCCTTACAGCCACACACACACAATGGGAAAACCTTTTTTTGCACAAACCATTCAGACATGCTGTTCGCCTGGACCTGCAGTCCACTGTGTGTGTGGAAAGGGGGCGGGGCTCCACCTGGTACACCTGGGCTGGAAAGCAATCTACACTCACCATTCACCCGTCACCAGCGGCCTAGAAAAGGATCGAGCGATGCCAAACTGGTGAGTAGGTCATTACAAAGCTTGAACTTATCCGCGTTCTCTCTGTCCGCAGTCCGAGAAGGAAGCTTCCTGCCTCGCACTCCCGCATGTTCCCTGCTATATCTGCCTGCCGCGCGCCTCCTGCTCTGTGCTGCTCGCCTCACCTGTGGACCCGCACCACTCACCTAGGCGCCACCACCAAAATCATTCAATATTCTGCTTCAGAGTGCAATATAAATAAGACTGGATATGTTTAACATTGCTGGCTGAACGTTGCGATTGTGGATTCTGGTTCCCATGTTTCTCCATGTTGTCAACGCTGTTACACACAGTGCTTCACCTGGACACCAACTGAAAAACAAACTTCACTCATCAATGTCAATATAATTAAACACCTTCAGTCCTATGATTTTAAAGAAATGAATACAAGTATTAAGAACATAAGAATATAAAAATCTAGAGTCCCATTGCTATGATTTTGGGAGGAAAAAAAAAAAAAAAACGTTTGGGCTGTAACCTGAGTTTAGGATGCGATCTGACGACCCTGAGTTAAGGGGTGACATCACAACCCTTTGTTTCAACTCGGACTCGACCTTGACATAATGAGAACTACACTCTCTGAACAAACAGGGAACCTCTGGTGTTCAGCGTTCAAATGAAATATATGGACTATATAGGGACCAATGGGTGGAATAATGGACAAACTTTAGACGCCTCTCACTCTTACTTCTCCTGGGCTTCTAGGACTTGGATCTCTTGAAAAAGAGAAAGAGGCCGTGTGTGACTCCATTGAACTTGTTTATCAGAGCTAAGCCACTGGGAGAGCGGACTCGGCTCGAGGACTTTATCTTCAACACGATTCAATTAACCAGAGATGATTTCACTCATGACAAAATCTTAATCTAGACTCCTGTGTTTTCTGATAGGGGAACATATGTGCATTTATATGATTGCCTTGCCTGCCTATCATATTTACTTTGGTCAGAGAGAACGGCAAATCTCTAACCCGCAGTCTTGCTTCTCCGCCCGCGCTGCTCGGAAGCAATTCTGGATCCAGAAGTCAAGCACCCTGAAGCGTGTTAATACTCACATATTGAAGTCTTACAGCGGGTTTAGATCCAGTACCTGCAGACGTAGGTGTTGATAACAGCCCCAGTGCGCTGAGGTGAAGTTTCTGTCAAAGTGGGATATTGTGTTTAAAGGGTTTAAGGGGGAAAAAAATAAAATGTCCTTCTTACTTCAGTATTCTTCTTTACCTAATCGCCATGTTAACAAAGTTTCAAGTGTTTAAACACAACTTTTGAACCCCTGAAGTTCTACCGCTTAAGCACTGACCGAGAAATAGCACCAAGAACTGGAGTGTAAATCCTTAAACGGGTCTGCCTGACGTATTAAATCGAACGCATGCAAATATCTGCACAAGAATAGCAGAGTGAAATATTGACCGTTTAATTTCCTTGTGATGCAGTTTAGTGCTGAAGTTGATTATTTTTCTACACCATTACATGCAGAAGTGCTTTATTCCTCTTACTAAAGAGTTAATTGCCCAAGATTCAAATCTGACGTTCATTACAAAACACATAAAATTTATACCTTCATCCCTTACCCAACCTCAATTTTCCTCTCATACTAAAATAAAACAAAAATAAATAAAAAGCAGCTTTGTCTCAACTTAAGTAACAGTTTTTTTTTTCTCATCACTGTCCAACTATAAACCAAATAGAATTGACTCCTCTCAGAATAGTCCTGAAAACCATATCTAAAAGAATAACATTGTACTTGCTAATTGATGATGGAAATAACCTTGGATCACAGATTTGTGTTTTTATTCTTGTTTTTTGTTATCATCTCTGTGAGTATATCACCTGCATAAAAATGTCTACAATACTAATAATCTAATAGATAAAAGCCGTTTTAGGAATTGTCTGCTCTCTCTATCTCTCTCTCTCTCTTCGTTCCAGTGAGTCAACCCCAACCATGTAGAGGTCATACACTTGGATGCTGGATAGGGTCAACGGCTTGTCCTCCTAAAAAATTCCACTGTTTGACAGTAATCTTTTACTCTTATTCATCATTCTATCCATCTACATTTTTTTAAACGGTCATATGGATAAGATTTCTGACTAGTCGAAAAGGTCTCGCGAGTACAGCTGTGTGATTTAACTAGTTACAAAAATGAATCAGTATTTTGTTTGCCAATTCGATTCACTGACCCGATGGATTAGTTTTTGAATTAAGAATTAGATCGAATTTAAATTATTTAGGTGAACGTACAAAGAAATGGTCTAAAATGGTCAAATTGGCCAAAAATATACAACAGCTTTGCAGAAAAATATATAAATCTGGCATCTTCCGCAAATACCAATTTTCTTCGATTATTGCTTCTTTGCATTACTGCCACCTACTGGACTGGAGTGTGGAGGACAAGAAAAAAAGTTACACAGCATTATAATTTTTAAATAGTTTTAGACGTTTTTTTTTTAACAACACAAATATAGTAGAAAATATGCTGCTTGAAATAAATTGTACAGTAAACCTCAGTACTACTAAATTTAAAATCACAAAGCCCAAAATCTAATCAAAAGTCTATCCATGACACTGAAGCTCAATTTTCTTTGTAGGTGGAAACAATTCTCTCTCTGAACTATTGCATTTTGTGGCAGACATTAAAGGACAATAAACAAATATGATTAAACTACAGACCAAAACTTTTGTTTCTTTCTTAGACTGGGAGAATGAGAGAATGTTGATGATAAAGAAAACATGTTTAGGTTAAATCTCTTCCTATTTTACTACTTTAAATTAATTTTATATAATGTTACCAAGAAACCCAAAAGCCATGTTAGAAAACGTAAAAGGCACAATTTCACCTGGACTGTTACAAAGCGCCCACATGGAAAACTTTGTCCCTTAATGCCAATTGAACATGTGCATACAGAAAACTTGTCAGTGATTATGCTTTTTATCTACAGTAACATAAAACCTGTGCCAAGTTCACTGTGGCGAACCCGGGAAAAAAAGGAAGAAATCTGTTTATAAGGATGTGGAACATCTGCAACGGTGAAGGTCCTTACCATTGAAACAACATATTCGAAAGAGTGCAGTTTTTTAAAAAATTTATTAAATTGATTACTGGAGTTACAGAAAAGGAATCATTACTCGACATATCCAAATCAACCATCCAACCAACCAACCATATTGTTTTGGACTGCATAAAGTTTATCAAAGGAGTAGAAGAAGAAAGTTTGCCTCATTTCCAAAAAGAACTCACTGGGAGCAAACCATTTCTTAATCCTGCTGCAACATTTCCTGGTCACTTCTCATTTACTTCCATATGTGGGTTTTTGGGTCCACCCTACTGTATGCTGTGTCTAGAAGTGAAAAGTGATTAGGGAAATGATTGTGGATTAGATGCACTGCTTGCTCTCTCCCTCTCGCTCACTTTCCACCCGTATGGTAATGGTTTTTGTTGATGTTCTTGACCCTGGTCGGTACAAAGTTGTCAAAACTATATCATTTGCAAATGCACTTCTATTTTGTACGAGTGTATAATTGTCTGAATGAAAAAGAGATCATCTCTCAATCCTTCTGCAAACAGTAACACCACTTGAGAGCATGAGGCAGTGGAAAATAGAAAAAAAAAAGTGATAATTTGCCCCCCCCCTCCCAAAAAAAAAAAAAAAAAACCTCCAGCACGGCAGCACGCACTCAGGCTAGAACCCAGGTTATTCGGATGGAAGCCAATCTTTGATCAGCCAAGCTGAAATGGCCGAGATAAGTGGGAGCTACAACTCACGGCAGGACCTGTTATTGCTATTTCCTCCTCTGGTTTCTTGAGAGCGGTAAATAGCTGCTTCGCCCCCACCCCCACCCCACCCCCACCCCACCCTCTCCTCCCAGCCCTCCTTCTTCCACCTCAGTCGCTCTATTTTCTCTACTTCCACCACTACAACTCCTCCCCTTATCCCCTTAGCTTGCCACTTTCGTCTTGAGATCTCTATCACTTTAATCCTGCCAGTCTGTGGCTGGTTAACAAGGAAATCCTAGGTCAATTATCACCAGGCACTTCCTGCTGGGCGAGCAACGGGGGGAATCAAAGCGGCCTGAGAGGCTTTTTCGCACCGGAGAAGAGCAGCAGGCCTAATTAAATGGGGCTCTTGTCCTGCTGTGTCCAGCCGCAGATAGCTTGGCCCATGATAACCATCACCTCTAGAACAACAATTGTTTTGTTTGGGGGGAAAAACTGGGCAGCTTTGGTGGATTGGGAACACTGAAACTGACTGGGTAACTCAACATGGCTAATTATTATTATTAAAATTGAGGAAATGCTACATAACACTTGAACATTGAGAACCAACCCTCAGGTAGACTGAAGGAGTTATTCGACATCAAATAAGTGAAAACAACTGAAGAACAACTTGTTAGTGCCACATGCACGGTCAAATTTATTTATTCATTTATCTTCAGAACGGACTTTATCCCAGGCCGGTGTTACATCAGATCTTATCCTGAGGTGGGAACACACCCTGGAAGGAAAGATAGTATTTCAAAGGCTTTCTCTAATTTAATTTAAGCCAATTTGTGGTTAACTGGTGGACCATGATCCAGAGGCAGGCCGAGTGAACATTTCACTGGATCAAGCCGAGCACTCTGTGGCAGAAACGAGCAACGTGTGAAAACAAACTGGCCACAGTTCATCGAATTTTCTCAATTTTCTTTCCAAATTGGTCACCTGCCAATTCCCGCCACCTGCCACTCACCAACCAGCTCGCACCCAACATACAGCAACCACCAACTAGAACAGAGGGAACGCTGGACGTGTATGTCCAAGAGCAGCCACAGCTTGGGTTATACAGCAGTTCTATAGCAATATGATGTACAGTAGGTTTTGTAAAAGAGTGCAACACTAGGAGTAAAGTGCCATCTACTTTCATCTGCGTACACAAGCGTACAGATTGTCCGGTGTTTATTTTGTGCAAACGTCAGCCAACGAGGATTCTGTTGCTGATTTGTGTAATCCAGTTGCGTGGATTTATGTAATTTGGAAAGGAAATGGGCAGATTTTTAATTCCATTTATCCTCTACAGTCTGATTAGTGCTGTGACAACGCAGCATTGCTTATTGTACTCTTCTGTTTCCCAAGTCTTCTGCACTAGTTAAAAGTGGTACCACGAACTGCAAGAGTGACACAAAAACCTGCTTTATTTATAGCCACCAATGATAAGGCATTAAAAGGCAACCTGTTGTCACTGTCCACTTAGTTGCTTATCTGGAAATTTGTAAAGCAAGGAATTTTAAGTAGCTGGACTTTCACATCTTTTAGTTTAATAAGACGGTCCTTATCACATTCTCAGTCTCCGTAATACGTCGAGGCAGGCTGCTGTTAAATATTCATTGCCCCTCGAGTTACTTTAAAAGGTTTAAAAAACTTTTCTTTGAAGTCTGAAAGTTGAGCATGTGTGTGTCTAGATATGCCTCGGGCCACAGGTTTGTGCTGAAAATAGGAACTCTCAGATATGTTTCAAGTGGATGTTTATGGACCTTTGACTCCCAGTTCAAACCGTTATTTATCATCCCATCAGTGTGTGTGGGTCAAACGCTCTCCTTGTGCTGGCTGCCTCGCCAAGAACTGCCGTTTTCGCAGAAATCGAGTCAGCTGCATAATGTCAGATTACACTGTCCCCTTCGTGTCACGGCTCGAAAAGCTCTATTTATGAGTCCATGAATCTATTTATGAGACCATCTGAAAATTTTAACTGTTGAAATGAATCATTTAAAACAGCAGCAACAGCTTGGTCCGCTACGGGCCCACTGCACTCCCGAAACGCACCTTGTTTGGACTTTAAATTGAAAATGATAAAAGCGTAAAAAGGTTCGGCTCCCCGATAGGTGCCTTTACACACCCTGTATGCTCACTTGACTCGGAAATATTTCAGTAATTCATAAAATGACTATAACTTGAGGCATGAAAGTAAAAGCGTGTTAAGCAACCCGGAAGAAAAGATGGAGATAAATACCAGAAAATTGGAGGTGCTTCAAAATAAAAGGATACTGCATACTTTGTTCCTTGATCCTATTTGCAAGCATTGATTTTCCTCCTGCAAATAATTCCATAAAATCCCTAAACACCTGATGAAACAATACAAAACTTTTACAGACACCTGAATGTCTTAAAGCTTTAAAGAAAAAGAAAAAAAGAAAGAAAAAGACGAAGACCAGATAAACAGGCATTATTCTGTCTTTTCCTCTCATCTCTCATCAGCACGGCCTACCCAATTCTCTCCTTTTACAATTCCATATGGAAAGGGACAGACAGGAGAAGAGGGGGAGAAAACCAATTTACCAACAGAGCGACATCATCTGCAGGCAAATTTATCTCTGACACACCACCCCTCGGTCCACTGTTGACAGTACATGATATTCCATTAATCTGCCTAATGAAAATTTAACCAGTGTTATAAACAAATAATTGGCCATTATCCTCTCAAAGATCCCGAATAAATTACTTGGGGTCCCGCCGCTTTTTTTTTTTTGCTATCTCAGAGAGGGAGAGAGAGAAAGAGAGAGAGAGAGAGAAAGAGACGGCCCTCTTGATTGATGTTGGAATAAGCGGCTCGAGCTCGCTCGGCCGCTGAGAGCGAGCTTCAGCTAAGCCTGTGATTGACTTAATGAGAGTCTTTGGGGTGAGTAAATGTTCCAAATTGCTCCGTCATTAGCTTTTTTGCGCCGCCGTCTGAAGATACCCGTCGATCTGGTGCGCTGGGTCGACTCCTCTCGTACCATTCCGCCTGCAATTACATTTTCATTTAGAGCGAACCTCTGAAGTCCGATAGGCAGGCCTCTTCTTTTCATTAGGACGGGCTTCGCTTTCTTTTTTTTAATCTAAATGCTGTGAAATGTCTCTTCATTTAGGCCAATTAAAGTCCAAAAGACGGTGCTGTAATGAATTATCATACGAATTATTTACTTAAATGCCACAGTCTCGGGTCCCTCTCCTGCGCCTGTCTGGTCTCCTGCGCCTTCATGGCACGTGCAGAGAGAGAGAGAGAGAGAGAGAGAGAGAGAGAGAGAGAGTGTGTGTGTGTGTGTGTGTGTGTGTATGAGGGAGGGAGGTTTCTGAAAGACAAGAGAAGGAAAAGGAATAAGGAGGAAGTGGGTGGTTAGGAGTAATGTCAACAGACTAATGAGAACGTATGAACGCTTCTGTCTTTCTCTAAATAGTGGACATGTGGGACGACCGTGTTCCAAAACAGTGTTGAAACTATAACATGATCATCAGAGAGGTGATGAAATGAAAGTAGCATACAAACAAAAGAATCAGAACATGTCCGAGACGCAAACTTCACATGTAAATACGAACAATCCAAAATTTATTCATTTGTACAAGGGGGGGGGGGGGGGGGGTTTATGGGAAAGAAAAAAAAACTTGACTAATTGATTTCCACTTGCAAATTTTTCCTCCTGTGTTGTGGAGATGAGTTCCTTTCTTTCTCACATTCGATCGCATCACATCACATCTCAGGGCATAACGCACAGAAATGCACTTCACACAGCCGTTTTACCTGCAGGAATCAAAGCTCCTTATGGGACAAATGTTCACTGGTTAATGAAATGAAGGCTTCCAGTAGCTGGACTCTAGTATCAGGACTTTACAGTACATAAGCTTTTCTTTTAACTAACACTGACCTTTAATGGCAAGAACAAGAACTAGAAATTAGCATTCGGCTAGTTTGTAATCACGCTAGCTAACATTAGGACAACAGCCACTAGTTAGCCTTAGCTAAAATTATGAGTGAATTGAGTCAAATCTTTTTTTTTTGCACTTTTACTTTTTTATAATATAATGTACTTAAGTACACTTAAGTACATTATATTATACTTTTGCCACAGAACTTATTTACTTATGCGCTTTTACTTTATTAGCATTACAGTTCAGAAGTAACAGTAAGCATTTCACTTTCAATCATGTACACTTACGGTGGAACCTCAGCATATGGACGTCCCGCCTCGCGAATTTTCAACAACGTCCAGGAGCCATTAAAAACTTGTTTGTATCAGTGGAAAGCAAAGCGAAGCAAGTTTACTTTTTTTTTTTGGTTTGTTTTTGCATTTTATGTAGTTTTGTGAAGACATCCTATCATGGGTCTCAAGAATTCTATCAGGGACAGCAGCAAGGGGAAAAGAGCCACTTTCGGTTTTGTTTTTAAAGCAGTTGGAGGAATCATAAATCAGAGTCAAATGAGTTTTAATGTCTGTCTGTTTTAAATTTTATTTCACTTACATGACTTTTCTAAATGCTTTTATATGTAAAAATATGATTATAGTGTTAGAAATAATATTATCGGATTATATATGGAACGGATTATATGCATTTACATTATTTCCAATGGGAAATTGCGTTTCGCAATATGAAATTTCGCCTTAAGAATTCGCCTCTGGAACGGATTAAATACGTATGCCGAGGTACCGCTGTATTTAATCTCTGTTCACTTACATTCCTCCTGATTTTCTACAGATGACACGATGCAGTCATGCTCAATACTGACACTTGATTCAGCAGTTCTGGAGATGTTGCTATGTAGTTCTTTCTTATTAAAATGAACTGAAGGCTTGTCACCATATGGGCTGATGGAGTTTTTTTTTTTAACTAATAACTTCCTTTCCAAAAACATTCAAGGACAAATATAAAATAAAAGCATGTCTGGTTTAAGAAGATTCAGAATGCTGTTAGCCTTTAAAAAATAACAATAAATGTACAATAAAAGAAACCTTAAAAAGACCCAAGCTATCGCCCACGTCGTACAAGTTACACAAAGGTGTCAAAGTGTTATTGGCTCTCCAGGGTAATAAGCTTAAGTGGCACGCGATTTACGCTAATCTCTGTGAAATCAGCCACGTCTCTAAAGTGGAACTTCCGCGCCTGCTCCTGCTCGGACTCTGTTCAATGTCAGCGTCGATTTGTTGTGACAGCGCCAAATTCAGCAAAACCAAACGACTCCAAGCTGTACAACTTCACAGGAGAAAAAAAAAGAGAGAGAGAGAGAAAAAAAGAGAGAAGTTTATAGACTCAGTTTTTGAAAATAGAGGAAATGATTTTAGGGGGGATGATAAATCACAGAGGATGGATAGATAATATAACAGGACTGAAGATTTAAAATTTAGTTTTAAACCACATGCAGGATCTACTGGGGACCTTCAGCGTTTATAAGCAAAGACAAGCTTCACAGTTCAACAGTTATAGTCCATTACTTGAACTAAATAAATAAAAATGATAAATATGTGTGTTAATTTTTTTTTTCATTAAAAGTATAGAAGAGTTTTGGGCGTCTAATAAACTTCCCATTGCTGCTAAATGAGAGTAGCGTTAATCGCGCTTTCAGATCGATCCTCTGTCGAATCGAAGCCTAGCCCAAATATAAGCACCGGCTAATTCATTTACTGACCCGCTGTGTTCACTTTCCTGGTTTTTAAAGGCACTATAAGAGGCTAGCTAACATCCACTCCTCCAGACATGCATGTTTGCGCAGTGGTGTCTGAGATGACTTGAAAGCAGTGTACATAATGCACCCATCCCGCCGCCTGAGCCAGATGTATGCTAATCGTTAGCCGTGAGTGGAGATTCGAGCCCTAAACAAACATCAGCTTGAAGTGGGTGCTAACATCGCCTCTTCTTTTGTCAGTCACCTCAAGAGCTTGTTTTTTTTTTGTTAGTTTTTTTGACGCTCGGAGTACGCATACATTGGCTAATACACAATTGTGCTTTGTGAGGAAATGTTGCTCATCACTACGCCGGAGAACAACTTGGCAAATGTCAAGATGATAAACACATCAGTCAACAAACACACAACTTATTCACCACTGCGCTGTCCAGGAAAACACCACAGAGCCACAGAAATCCCCTCTCTGATTGATAAAGTGATGTCTACAGCAGAAGATCTGACGGCGGTGGTTCTGGCTGTTAATCAAATCATTGGTTTATATTATGCATTAGAATGAGCGCATTATAATTTCTATTGTAACAGCTAGTAAAAAGATTAAAAGACAAGTTTAATCCTACAACGTTTTATGTGGTAAAGTTTTTTTTTTATTTTTATTTTTATACGAACGAGTCTCTCCTCATTGAGGGGCAGCACAAGACAAAGGGAGGATGTGGATGTTTATAGCTGCTTTAATGTAAGCAATGGCAAGAATTAAGTTCCGCAAAATTGCTTGGAATTATAAAATAATAAAAGTGAACGTCATTTGTTGATGATTAAATTGTTACTGTTGGCCAAAACTGGATCTCATTACAGGAAAATAATCGACTTCAGGGTGGTTACAGTGTCCGTCTCATCTCACCGTCCCACCATCGACCATTTGTCCAAAACACCAAGTGTTTTATTCCAGTTACTCCACAGCAAATGTGACGGGTACTCTTACTCTATTCCGGCAGAGGAGGGATACATCGTACTCATTCAGACATACACACCTTCACAAGCTCATCCATAAACTAAGGGCAATTTGGGCTTCGGACCGTGGAAGGAAACCGGAGTACCCAGAGGAAACCCACCAACATAAGATTACAAAAGCACAAACTAATAATAATAATAACAATATTTATTTATTTATTTATTTTTTAAAGGAGGCATCGGAACCGATCTCTCCACAGCTGGGACTGATAAACAGTATTGAATCTTATATTGGACAGGACCGAAATGATCTTATTTTCTGATGCATCCTTTAATCCATAAGCTTTCGTAATACTGCTTTAAGACTATTAACTCTTGCAGTCACAAACAATTCACTAGCGCAACAGCCTCTAGGCCTCAAGTAACGTTCTCAAAGCATCACTGTACGCTACCTGGAGTCTCCGCATGCTGCTTTCTTGAAGTTTGTCCAAGTGTAGATATCTTCACAGCACCAGAACATACACTATGCCGAACCAGCGTGCAAGAAGGTCTGCATACACAACTTGCCGCACTGCCACTGGACAGAACATCGTCGAGTCGGGTTCTGAGTAATAATACGCCCAATATATTTTGCTTGATATTGGTGGTTTGTGATCTTGACGTTTGTGATCAAGTAAAATATACTGGCCGGATTATTACTCAGATCACTGACCACAAATGTAATTATTTTTGTGTTATTTTAAGTCTCTCAGAAGCATCAGCACACAAATTACTCATCGACCCCTCGCTGAAAATGTTGTTTCTCCCCAGTTCAAACCTTCAGCTCTTAATGAAAAACTATTAATTAAAAGTAAAACATGTTGTTCTTTTGGTGAGACGTGGAAAACCCATTGGGCTTTGTTGAGGAAAGCCCAGGAGCCAAGCTTTCATTAAAGACCAAAAAAAACAAAAAAACACACACAAACAAAAAACTATTCATTTACTGTAATTTTCTTTCAATGGCAGAAAAAAAAAGAGAGCGAGAGAGAAGGGGGGGGGGGATCAGCCTCATTGTGCTATTTATGGAGCTTTAGAGAACTGGATTAACACTTATCTACAACCTGTTTTAAACGGCACCTCGGCCCAGGCCTGCTGTAGGTTTAAACTGAAAACGAAAAGGGAACATGACGCATCGATATGCATGCGAGATTATTTTCCTCTCGCTTTCACTTTTCTTTCACATTAACAGTATTTTTACTCCCCCTTTCTGAAGCGCTGTTGAAATACGTCTGTCCCGCATCGCTCCCTCTCTTTAACTCGCAAGCCGCTCTCTGGATTACCCGAGTGCAGATTTATTTAATGCATCCTCGTGCAGCATTGTTGAGCGAAAAAAAAAAATCTATTTTGGGAAAGGCAAGCGTTTGCCAAGCTCTAAGCCTGGTAATATATGCCTGCTACAGTTTAAGAGAGCAGGTTCAGGAACTCTCTTTATGGTGGGATCATGTGGCTTGTTCAATATGAAAATAGCGTCACAAAATCGAGGCCACCCCCCCATTTCCCCTAAATCTCCCACTCTCTCCCCCCTCTCTTTTTTTTGTCTGGCCTGTTTAAATATTTGCCCTACTGAAAATGTTTGCGATATTCATGCAGATAAGATACAGAGCATGCATATGCCATGAGTTTAAGGAGCTTGGCTTAAAGGGGTACGAGGCCAACAAAGACGGGAGAGAAAGAGACCGGCATCCTAAATGACCACAAAAGAAACAAAGATGTAAATTATAAAGGCTAATTTTTTTTTTTTTTTATCTCAGCAGCCAGCCATTCACATGAAGATTATTAATTGCATGAATGAAAAAAAAATAAATAAATAAAAGATTTGCATTTTAGAATATACTTGGAAAGGAAAAACAAACAAACAAAAAAAAAAAACTGCAGGAACCAAGAAACCCAGGAATCAGCACAGCTCTTCTACTCCAACTACAACTCCCATGATGCCCCAGGCTAAGGCTACGGGTCTATTTTTCACACAGTGTAATGTGGGCACGGTGACAGGATGAGACACAATAGGAAGGAGCCGCGAGAGAGGGAGCCACAAAGGCAGAGGACACGGGCTTTGCACGGGAAGACGCGCTAAACCCACAGCTTTAGCAGGAGTGTGAAAGACAGGGGCCAGACATCAAACGGGATTTTCCTCCAGCGTGACAGGAGGGCGCTAGAAGCGGCGTACGGGTTCGAAGCCTAGCTCGCTCGCCGTGAAACATGTAGACAGAGCGCCACTGAATCATGAGCCTGCTGGATTTATGATTTTGAAATGATTTAGTTCTAAAGCATATGTAAGATAAACCTGAAGGAGTTTGATCTGCACGGAGCAAAACGTCCCTTTTGAAATCAGGTGCAATTCAGTGCAAAAACCTTCCAGTTTCAATACACCAGTTAATCCTCGACCACTACTTTGAGAGGATGCTGAATTGTACAATTTCTGCTGATTTTAACTTGCTATACTTGGACAAATAAAATGCTCTATTTAAAATTTTTTCCCCCAGCATATTTATTCAGGAGTTTATAGTCTCCTAACAATAATACAAACGCTCTAATGTGGAAGACGTATTTAATGCAACAAAGCACTTTTTATTCATTTTAACAATTTTATTTTAACGAACATGTTTAAAGTACCATGCACACGTCATTATATACTATATGCGTGTAAAGTCACAGTAAAAGCTAAAAAATTAAAAAAAAAAAATTTGATTATTGTGTTTTATAGAACAATGCATGTCTGTTAAAACACCATAAGGGCCATCAGGTAAAAAAAAAATGCTTTTCTCTCACCAGATTTTTTCCAATAGTTAGTGTATTAGTCCCATTCGTTTTTATTTTTCGATAAATTCATTCCACCATGAATTTTTCAGAATTCCAAAAAATGCCCTTGCACATTAATTAATTAATTAATATTAAATATGCTTTGTAGCCTGAAAATGAATATGGACAATTAAAACATTTCTTTGGGAATTTCGAGGTCCTTCGAGTGCTCACTCCATTCTGATGATACATGAAGATACTGCAATATGCTGCTTATTTGCTTCAACCAAAATTAGCTAGTGATTATCGTTTAGTGTAAAACTGGCAACGCAATTATTTGACCAATTGCTGACCAATTAAGATGACGCAGACAAAAGCAGAAATGTTTAGTCATTTTGTATTTTTAACAAATTCTCTCTTCATTCTTTTAGAGCTCATTATTGGACAAAACAAACAAACAAACAAACAAACAAACAAACAAACAAACAAACAAACAAACAAAAAGGTATTCTTGGTAACTTGAACTATCATCCTAAAAACCACAGCCTATAAGTCCAGCTCATTGTACATGAGTTAAACTTTAAGGAAATGTCGGGCCTTTGTCACAATATCTCTACTCGGCCTAGAAAGCACGCAGACTTCAGTCAATTAGTCAGCGATTATTACTCTTACTGTTGTTACTAGTAAGACCGGGCTGTTATGGTAACCCCAAGTCACAGCACACAACACCGATCCTCACCCTTTCCTTAACCCCAACCCTTCCACGTTTAATCAACCTCATACTGCGACGAGGGAGGCCGAAATATAGACGCATTATGCTTCGATGTGTTTTGCAGTCGGACTGTGTGGGTTTTGGGTTGAGACCAGTGTGGTGAGGTTGTTTTTTTTTTTCCTGTCCTGTAAAGTATACACCATGCTCTATTTCCATTCCCTTTGTATCATTTTATTCATTTTGTTTGCATGTCCGGCATTCAGGCCTTTGTCTGCCTTGCAAGGACATTACGGTTGGCATAAATTAAGCAGAACAAAGGCTGAGGCTGTATATGGGTTATTATGAGTGTCTGTTATGGATGTCTGTCTCGTGCATCCCCATCTAAACATCGCTAGTTAACTTGATTCACTGTCTGGCTCTTTAAAGTTGTGGTACGGAACCCAATATTTTTGCTAAACAAAGACAGCGAGGGTGGTGTTAGCTTTCACCGCAGCTACGTTTATGGTAGATGTGACAAGGGGGAATGCCGGCTTTTATTTTCTTTTTAAAAAAAAAACGATTTTCGAATTCAATCCATCTGCCTTTTAGCACAAAACGACGTTCAGGGAGAAGTTTGATCCGATAATAAATACGAGCCGGACGACGAGATAAAGAGAAAGTGCGAAGACCCGGCTGGCGAGCAAACACTGCGGCGCGAGAACAAAGATATTTCCTATGCAAAGCTCACGCACAATGTTGCGTGTGATAGCGGTGGATGTCGTCCAAGTCACACGCAGAGAGGATTCTGGGACGGGAGGGTACGAGGGTTGGGAAAAAGGGGCGTGGGGGCGGGGGCGTGAATCGAGGTCTTCCACGGCTGCTTCTCGTGCTGATTGGAGCTCTTCGCTTTGATTCCATTGATCCGGGACCTCGGCACATCCCACGTGACGCAAAGCAGATCAGACTAATCTCATTACAAAACTCTAACCAGCAGATGAAAAAAAAAAAAAAAAAAAAAGAATGAAAGAGGGAAAAGGGGGGGAAGGAAGCCACGAAAGGCCTCACCATGCCAAAGCAGTGGCTCACAGAAGCAGGTGTAATGTTACCAAATTAGCCTCTAAACGGTAAAAAGGAGATTATTGCAAAATGGTCTGGCTAACCAGCACATGCAGCCCCATGAGAATGCGCCAATTTAGAAGCACTGACGACTCCCAGAAGGGTTCGCCCCACGCAGATGAAGACGCCCCGAATAAAGGGGGAGAGCATCAGCTACACCACAACTAAAATTGTGGTAGTAACTTTTTGGGTCTATAATTAGTCATGAGAGGAGGTCAATGACCTAAAGCCTGTAACAGGGTCACTCATGGTTAATGTGTGTTACTAGCATCATAACCAGCTTCAGTTCTTCACACTAACCCAGTGCCCATCAACCCTTTCATATGACCAGCACATGCTTTGTAATCGGAGTCAAAAAGAGCGGCATCTTGTAATGGTGTTCCAGGAAAATAAATCAATAGCAGTGTAGTGTGATATATGTAGAAATTTTAACACGATACTGTTTTTTTAAAATGCAAATTAATGATATGACCAGGTTTGATACTAAGTGTTAATACAATAATAATATACGATATGTTTCATGTGGATAATAAGATGTCTGAGGAACACTGGTTCACCTGGTGTGCTTCTATATGGATGTTTGGATAAAAGTAAAGGTTGTGTGTTCAAGCTATCTTCAAGGGAACTACTGTATTTTTGCTAAATAGATTATTGATGAATATTAATGATCTGAGGATCCAGGTTCGAGCCCTGTCGTCGGTGGGTTGCCACACTCCATACTACCCAGTGACTGCATGCAGTTGACATTTTTGTTGACATTTCAATTTAACATTTGTTAAATGTTAACGTCTGAGATATTATAAAACTGCATCATCTGTTTTCCCTAACCAGCTGGTCGTTATTCCAACAATGCATGTTTATAATTACAAGTAAATCTTAGAAAAGTATTTTAAAATTGTGATTAATCACAGACTATGACTGTGATTAACAAGATAAAAAAAAATCTAATTGATTAACAGCACTGGTGTTTTCCCATTAAATTAAACGCATGTCCTAATATAAAATAATATGTCACTGAGAAACAAGTTTACTCCAAATCTGAGAGTCCGCTCAGTATATACACACACACACGCACACACACACGCACACGCGCGCGCACACACGCACACACTACTATGCAAAAGTCTTAGACACCATATTATTTGTAGTACAAATTTTGTTATAAGTTTATTATGTCTGCATTATTATGTACAAGACCGTTCCCTACAAAGATACACTACAATTAGTGAATAAATATGTTTTCAGATGTAGAAAAAAAAAAAAAGTCGACTCCTGGGTTTTGCATGAAAATAGAAAGGAGCGAGTGTGACGCGGTTACCAAAAGAACTCATTTTCTCCAGCACGCTCAGTAAAACCTAACAGCTGTTTTACTGAGAATACTGCACACATCTGTATCGAACACTACCGCTTATGTTCAAGCAAAGAGTTTCCACACCAAATACTGACCGTTTATTGTTTATGTTATTACATAGTGCTTTTTACAGAAGTTTCTTTTAATGTAGAAATGTTTTCAAAGGCATCATTGCATATGGCTATTGTTTGGATGTTCCTAAAACTTTTGCACAGTACTGTACATTAAACAGCTGTTAGGTTTTACTGAGCATGCTGGAGAATATGAGCTCTTTTGGTAACTTCGTCACACTTGCTCCTTTCTATTTTCATGCAAAACCCAGGAGTCGACATTATCGATTTTTTTTTTTCCCCATCTGAAAACTGGTCTGTCATGTAGTACACTGTATGTTGCTTTCTTTACAGGCATGCAAATATTCTTCAGTGATGTTATTTATTCATTAATTGTAGTGTATCTTTGTAGGGAAAGTCTTGGTCTTGTACATAATAATACAGACATAATAAACTTATATAACAAGATTTGTACTACAGATAATATGGCGCCTAAGACTTTTGCAGAGTACTGTATATATACAGTACATACACACACACACACACACACACACACACACACACACACACACACATACAGTACATACATACACTACACACACACACAGTGTATATACAGTATATAGGAGAAAGGACGGGACGAGACGGGACTATAAGCACACTATGGTTCTAGCTGTTTAGCCCACCAAAAACATTGGCTGATAAAAATCGCCTCCCTAATCCTGCCTGTCTATTCAGCCAGGTGAAGAATAACATCTCTCTAGAATGATAATGATTCACACTTTCACCCGGCCCCCCTCGGTGACCCTCTGCGAGAGCGCCGACAATAGCTGCTACTCAATCTCAGGCTAACCGCTGCCGTCCGTTTGACTGATGCCTGCGTTCTCCTGGTGAACGATGGTATGTAGTGCCCCTGATTGAGTGCGCTGGATTGCAGAAGCCTGAACCCAAACTTGTCTAATATCTGGATTAGCAAGGCAGATTGTTGCCATATGTGGCACGGTGCTCTCTATACCACTGCTCAGCTCATTGCTTAAATTGCAAACATAGTGCCCATGCCGCAGCATGGCTAAACTCCATTATCTCATTTGAAAACTATTCTCAAAAGAGCTAAGACGAGAAGGAGAATTAGTTGGCAGGCTAATACCGCATCATGCTACATGCTAATCACGCCAACATACAAGCTAGAAAGTAAAGCCACAAGCTAGCAGGCCTACTTTAATATTCAAAGAGTGAGCAACAACAGGAAAGCATTCTTTTGTTGTCTTTTTTTTTTTTTTTTTTTTGCCTCTCGGGCGTGGGGAGGCATCAGCACGCTGTTACATAAAGTGTATAACAAATGAGACGGGCTGCTTTGAACTGGCTGACCACACCGGCCTGCAGGAGCGAGAGAGAGAGAGAGAGAGAGAGAGAGAGAGAGAGCTGCACATGTGGCAGCAATAAGATGGCCGCCCTCCCTCTTCCTCTGAGACATGTGGGAGACAGAGCATTCCTGCTGCACTCATTAAAGCGGGTAGAAAGGGGGGAAAAAACACCCATCCCACAAACACTGTAGCACTCACGTCCAGTGATGAAACACATGTCTCTATTTACTAAGAGAAAAGACTGTGGTTGCATTTCTGAGGTCAAGTGAGGAATCAGGCTTTTTATGAGAACAGATATTTGTCGCATTTTTAACGCGACGTCTAATGCACACTGGAGCGCTGTGGGACGTAAACACCGTTTCCACGAGACCACGTTTTAGGCATATTTACACTACAATTAAATGGTTCTGGGCAAATACTAGACAGTTCGTTGCTGGCGCTCCTCCTGCACTCCTGCAGGAACCGATCATGTACAAATCCAGTGTTGTTTTTGTCACATATTGAAATGATATAAAATCCAACAGGGAGGAGGGTTAAGCCTCAAGTTGTATTTTTGCTTTTGTGCTTCAATATGATGCTACCACATAAGGGATGCATCTTGTTTAATGAATTAAAAAAAATAAAAAAAATAATAAAATATACACTCGAGAACGAGGGAACTGATTAACCACAGGGGTTGTGACGCAGCCCGATGTCAACTTAGTGTTGCCACCCAAGTTGATTATTTCCCTAGAAGAGCGCTCTGTAAAAGGGTTTCACTTCTCAGCAATCTGACAGATTACAATCCTTTATCTATTAAGCAAGACCAGACTTTTTAAATCCGGATATAATGACGTGTGAAAGTTTGCTCTTTTGCCACGACTTATTAACACCAGCCGCATTAACAGCAGCCATGAGCAAACACAACAACTGCAACATAAACAGCAATTACATATGTTATTATTTTCTTGTGTCACACCTCGATATTTATATTTGTGTGAGAAAAAAAAAAAAGACCTGGGAAAAAATGTAATATTTCGTTATTACCATCTTAAAAAACACACATCAGGCAGGTCGACTTCTTTCCTGCGAGTCTGGATGAAGTCTTGGAGTTGCTGGTGCATTACAACATCTCTCCAAAAGAGCTCCATAAGGTTTATTTTTAAACATTCCCCAAGACAAGAATCTGTTCAGCTCCTCTAGACTAGGCAGCTTCCATATGAAAACACTAGCGATGATTAAGTATAGCGATGCCATAAAACTCGCCAGACATGAGAGGAATTTAATTCGCTTACATGACATCACGACATGAGGCCAAGCATTCCAAAAGCTCTAAAGTGTTTGCACTTAAGAGTGATAAAAAGACAGAGAGAGAGAGAGAGAGAGAGAGAGAGAGAGAGAGAGAGAGAGAGAGAAAAATAAAATACAATAAAAACCCAAATGCCCAATGGGCAGGCTCTTTTTCTGGGTGTAAGGAGACATCTGGCATGATTATTTCAAGCTCTTCTGCTAATCCTCTGGAAATGTAAACTGGGTGAGCGAGTGTGCCAAATGGCTTTAGAGCAAGACTGTCTTTTGGACTTGTGGAAGATTTAAATGAGTTTTTCATACAGGCGTGCGTTGGAGAATGCAGTGAGACAATTGTAATTAGTTTTTCAGGCTGTCACATTTATCATCATTATCCTAGTTTTTAGACATGCCAAATTTACTTCAGAAAATGTAACATATGTGAGGTAGCGGTGGAAATACGCCGGCGTTTGTGGCTCTTGTCATCATCGCTGCACGTCCAACCGCTAGCCCGGGTGTCGAACGTGTGGAAATCGGTGCTGATGCTGAGCGATGCTCGTCGCCATGGCAATGGGTGCCATTCAGAGATGGCACGGCCTCCACTTAATCCACTCGTCGGCACTGGATGCCAGGCGAATCGTCCCACGCAACTGAGAATATGACTTTATTCGGCAATCTGGGGCAGAAATGGAGTCTGCAAATTGGCAGGGCAGGAAGACGCCCACTGACAAACTCTGAGCCATTGCGACGAAAAGAGCATTTGTGCGAGTGTGACCTGCGCCCTTATGAGGAGCATTATTGCAGATCAGCTTGACCACGACTCGGCTGGGCCGAAAGGCATTCGCGCGTTCGTGTGTGTGTGTGTGTGTGTGTGAGAGATCTTGCTTCACACAGTGCAATATTTTATACAAAAGTATTCTTACGAAAGCAAAAGGCTGTTTGTCTCTCATGCATGCTTAGCGAATCACATTATTTTAAATCAGCATGATGACAAACGTGTTAGGCCAAAAGGCATTCTTGCTTTCGCAAAAATGCATGCTCTTTTATGTACGAGGCTGCTTCAAAGCATGTGTTATTCTGGACAAATATAAAGCTTCTCTGGTGTAGAAATACAAGCTGTCCCACGCAGAAGTATTCCTGAATAACGCGCAATTTTGTAATCGTACCCTATTCCACACGGGATCCTAAAGAGATCATGATGTACTACAGCAATTAGAATGATGAATATACTTGCTTCGGCATATTAAAAGGGCGCGTGATGAACTAACGAGGTATTCGAGCGAGGCCGAGCGGATTCGCTTAAGTATGCCGCACGTACCGATTACCGGATTCGCCTCCGCACTTCAAACAGACCCTTTTCAACTGACTGAGAGTGATGCATTTGAGCGAGGTTATAACGGCAGAGTCACAACAATAATAAAGGCTGATAGATCGGGTTGCTGTACTCTCTCGCAGTGGCTGTTTCATAAATCTCAGATAGGCCGCTGACCTCAGCGCGGGACACTTCATGAATCAAGATCAAAATTGTAACTTCGGCAAAAAAAAGAAAAGAAAAGGCAAGTAGGGAAGGAGAGGCCGAGGTGCAGCTCAGCAGTGACCGCATTTCATGCCATCGCCTACTCTGAATATACTTGCTCTAGGTTTACACAGACAGGCACCTGCTGAACAATTGGTTAGGAAGTCATAAATTACAAGTAGTGATAAAACAGAAGAGATGCCTGCAGCTGCGTCTGGTTAGATTCGAAGCAAATTTGCCGCGAGGACGATGCTTTTGATGTCCGGTCTCAAACACCGGCCCTCCTCTTACTTTCCTGAGGTTTGCAATTCTGTTTTAAAAAGTTCCACATTGCTTAAGCACTTTTTCCATTACTCTACCCCTAGACACCCCCCCCACAGCCCCACACACATATACACAGACACAGTCTATTAGAATATAATATTCCCAAGAACACAAGGCTGCTTAACATGGACGGCGGTGCTTCCAGGAGTGACAGTTTGTGAAATACATTCTGCCGAGTACCAAGATTTATCATTAAAAAGAATGAAACTAATACAATAACTAAAAAAAAAAAAAAAAAAGTTGTCCTGGTAGTCAAACCAGGGTCAAATTCAAATTCTGTCACAAAAAAAAAAAAAAAAACTGGCAACGAAGCGGATTCTTAGCATACGCCGTCTTTTCAGTTTAAGGCATCAAACTGCTTAGCTAACCGCAGGAACACAATCTTTGCAGAAAACAAAAGACAGAAAAAAAAAACATGGACTGGTATACAAGTGTCATCATGAATTGGTGTAAACTGGGAGAAAAAAAATACTATAAAAGATAAATAATTAAAATTCAGTCTCCTTAAGGACTCATACGCAGCTCCACCTCTCACCAGTAGGGGCAGCACATTTGAAAAGCACAGCTCAAATAAAGTGTTACAAATTTTTTTTTATTTTTTTTTTTTAGACCGAGCTAAAAGCCTTCACTCCTCCCAGCAGGTCTGTTCAAAAATCATTATAAAATCATTTCAAAGATCATTATAAAAGAGCAACGTGCTCCATGTAGCAGATGGGGGGGAAAAAAAGGGTCTGTGAGAATGTGTGTTATTCATCCCATATGTGATTAAGAAAAAAGAAAAAAAAAACTTGCCGTCACAAAGCACACACTCACACACGCCTCAAAACCCTTTTCAGCCATTAATCCTGACATCTGAGGTCTCGTACTGCTGCAGTGTATGCTCCATCTACAGCTATATTAATAATAGAGAGCGAGAAAGAGCTGTGGTTTGTCATACACCCCTGCGCGGCCTTAATCGCTGCATGCGTTTCTATACAGGCGGCCCGCTGAGAGCTTTAACTGGATTCTACATGTCAGATGGACGATTAATATGAAATACAAGATGGTTGAAGTGAACAATATCCAAACCTTCTGCGAGACGCTCGTCTGCTGCCGGTCTCTGATCTGGTTGGTGTGTGTTGGGACGTCACAGAAAAAAGAAAGAAAAAAAAAAAAAGAAATGTAGAAATACTGTACATGTGAAAGTGCTTGTCCTTCAGTAGTGAAGGGGTTCAATGCCCTTGTGGTCAGGTAGAAAACACCGCAGGACCTGGGAGAGAAGGAAAATCATTCAACTGCGGACTTAAATGAAGTCGTGTTCGGAATAGAAAAAGGTGAAACGGGAGTGTGTGAGAGCGAGTTTGTATCAATGAAAGCTCGCTGTAACACACTTCACCTTTTTCTCCAATTTCTACTGTAGATAAACTATGAGGAAATCACAGGACTGTGTCATAACACGATTCTCGATGTGCTAAAATGAAATATGGACGTAAAACAATTATATAAATTAACAAATTTTTAGAAAGTATAAATAGAACATTTCCCAGGTTTTTCCAGACTCCTTGAGTGAACACGTTTTAACCCCTGGGCGAGTGTGTGTGGTGTGTGTGTGGTGTGTGTGGTGTGTGTGTGTGGTGTGTGTGTGTGTGAAAAAGAGATGAAAAATGTATAAGAAAACAAAGTAATTGAAAGATAACTAAAGTTAAACTAGAGTTTATATGACTTAAAGTTTATAGATCAGCATTAGGAAGCAGTTTTGTTAAAAAATAATCCGATGCGCTTTACTGTAATCAGTGATTATTATCAGTATTTCAGGTTGAAGCACAAGTACATGTCTGTCTGTCTTTCCGTACGGCAGAACGTTCTGTCTAACTTACAGTATTAATACAAAGAAATTTAAATTTGTAAGGTTGAGTATCTCACGCCTTGTTTACACTAAGTTGTCCTCCTTTCCTCGTCACACAAACACACACCCTGTTCGGTGATCGGAGAGAGAATCACAGATGAGAAATCGGACATCAGAAAGTAGAATCGGATAAAAGAAAGTAGAAAATATGAAATTATTAAAAATGAAGTTTTGTCTTAAAACGGCGCTTAAAAATTCACTTATACCACTTCAGCACTGTTATTTCAGCCAAAGTGAAAACATGAACTAAAAATATTCAGTTTAGCTTTTCTAATTAATATCCATCAGTGCAGGTGTTTGTTTACTGTACGTTGAGCAAGTAGCGCATTAGTATCTTATTTTAAAGTAGATGATAAAATCCGGCACATAACTGTTCAGAACAATCGCTTTTATTCGACATTTTGCAGATTAAATTCCAGGCTGAGAAACACTGCAGTAAGTTTCATAAAATTCAGTCTGTTCTGGGTTGATGCGCCCACAGTTTGATGCATGCGCAGTAGATAGTCGGAACGTGCGAGTTACAGTTTAATCTGGCGTAAAACTGATTCTAACTTCCCTTCTACTAAACATTTTGATATCATTTAACTTCAGGAAAATACTGAAGGAATGACGACGTTTTTATTAAATTCTGTCCAACAGTTTTGTGTGATGCCGTGACAAAATCTGGCTGGACAGAACAGATTTTTCTGAGACTGGTTTCAGATCCTCCAAAAAATGTAAAGATATCATAAATTTTACAAGATATGATTATCAAAGAGCGAGTTGTGATCAATGCAAAGACAAAACATTTGAAACATGAGAAATTTATATATACACACACACACACACACACACACAGTATAGACAGACACTGTTGAAGTCTAGCGAAACTTCTAGCTGTAATTCACAGCACAGGTTTCTTTTATGTCTGGTTTCTACAGTAACGAGCAGAAACTCACAATGCAAGTTTAAAATACGCTTTCACATAAACAGCAAAAATAACCCCATTGTTTTTTTTTTTTCATAAAAACATGCTCCTATATGTTTGATCCTTTACCCGACATGGCGTTTAAACATTTTTTTTGTACCTTGTGATAAAGAAACACCTGTGAAAATCAGCACACTAAACGTCTTCGCGACGTAAAAAGCTCTTAATCTTCAGCCTGTCCCAAAGTTTTGCCTTCATCTGCAGTATAAATTCAGATGAAATGATAACGCAAGCATTTAATTACTAAAACATGCAACTCGTGATTTATAATGTAAAAGTCCTGGTGTACATGTAATCCTAGCATCTGCATCTGGAGTCCAACTGGTCACACAAAGGCTAGCTGAAATGACTTAATGCCCGTAAAATGACATTTGATTGTTTCTACATGCTATAAATCTTGTCGGTTATTTTTCCCCCAGTTGTACTGACGCCGGTGATCTGCCACCGCTACAACCGCTTCTAGCATAAATACGTCATAACTTGTAAAAACAATACAATCTCGGAGAACATTTATAGCATTGCTAACACAGGATAAAGGCGGAGCAGCTAGTTTAACTAGCCGCTGGAGTCGTAGCGCTAGCCGAGTGGTTTGTCGTAACCAGAACTGAAGTTTGCCAGGAAGGTTATTTTACTTCAAATATGATCTCAATTCTCCAAGGCACATTTAAAAGCTGCTCAAACAAATGCTTAAATATTTCATGCGGCCATTTAAAAGCCCTGAATGCCTCATGCTCTTCTTTCGTTAATTCATCAGGCTTGATTACCTCGGAGGAAAGGCCAGGGCTCTTTGAGACTTGCTAAGTGTATGGGCGTGTTTGAGAATGTGTGATTAAAGTCAAATTAAAGTCACAATGCAGCTGAAACAATACCACATTATCTCTTAGCTTAGTCACAAAGAGCACCGGAGAAACCATATACATGCAGGTTCATAAATAATTGGACACCGACAACAATTTTGGCTCTGATCTCCAACAAACTGGGCAGGAGCTGAACCGCTGATAAAAGGTTAAAGGGTAGAGTGTCAGCTGTAAATGTCAGCTTTAATTTCAGTTCATGTACAGTGTATGTATAATGAATGACTCGTCCTGGAATCACGTGTTTATATACAGTACATGATAATCCACGTCGACCAGAGGGCAGCTCAAGAGAATATGATCTGTAGTGTGCCCCAAACATCCATATCTGTATTAACGTTTAAACCTGAAATGGGTGTGGCCTAAACATGAATTAAATGCATTAAAATGCAAACCCTACGAGTTCTTCATGGAAACACTGAAATACCCAGAAGTAGAAACATCATCATCATCATCATCATCATTCTGTTCTGAACTGTTCTGTTCATGGCTCTGACAGTTCCTCAAACTCAGCTACATCACTCCATGTTTCTAAACGTTTCTTCATTTTAGTGACTCGGTTCTTTGAATCTGGTTCATCAAGATGTAAAAGATAATTACATTTCCAATAAACAGACCCCCCCCCCCCCCAAACACGTCTACATACACAAATTTTGGCTATACTTTCAGTAATGAAAATATTACAGTGCAGCTTATTATAAACAGAATGAGCAGCTCAACTCTCGTATCTTCTAGTCTGAGTCGTTCATTCATTCGAATCTATTGCACTTCATAGTGTCTATGGGAGTCACGTGATAAAAGAAAGGAATTCTGTTTCCTGTACATAACCTACGGAGGTTTTGCGATGCTTCGCGCATGCGCACCCAGTAGAAAACGAACGAATCACTCTCAGAGACTACTCGTTCGTCGGGTCACGTTAAAGACTCGTTCAAAAAGAACGAATCGTTCATGAACGACCCATCACTATCGGCTGCTCCCGTCAAGGGGTCGCCATGCAAACCTCTGTTTTGAGTCGCAGGAAACTCTCTGTAACTCATTGTACAGTGCTTCTCTCTACTCTCTTCTACAGTAACCGTCTCCCATCTTATAACCTCTTCTCTTGATATAAAGCCAGAACATGGTATTGGTACTGAAAAGGGTCTCACCAGGTGAAAAAGTGAATTTTCATGAAAACCATTTTTCATAATACTTGATGCTTCTTATCTCCTGACCCTTTTTTTTTTTTTGTAAATATGATACACTTTTTTTTTTCAGATAAAAAGAAACACCTTTGCTAAATACAGTTTCATGGCCTTTTATGTTTTAGTATCTGTAACTTTTTAATTCAAATCTTTCAACGATCTTAACGGTTATTCAGATGAAACTTGGCCAATTTAGATCTCACAAAAGTGTATTATTCTAAAATGCAAAATTGTTAAGATATTGCAACATGAATTTGACTTGGTTACGGACACTACAGATTATTATTATAATTTTAAAAAAATCTTTATTGCTTTATCAAAAACCAATTTAAGCAGCATTTTTTACAGGATCTTATATGCTTCTAGAAGTGTACACCAATTTCAGTATCAATACCCAAATTTGAATAAAATATGAATAATTTGCATTTTAAATTATTATATTGTTTGAAGCGAGACGATAGAACATTGAAAAGTGACCATTTTTCGGGGCTCATATAAAATCATCTCTCCAAAACAGCTGAAGGTAGCAACTTGAAATGTTTAGGGAAGCGAGATCGGTCACTTCCATGTTGCATAAACTTGAGAAGGTGCTTCATTGGTGCACACGTTTTCTGTATTATATGTACAACAAAATAAAATAAAATAAAATAAATAAATAAATAAATAAATAAATAAGCACCAATACTGTTGGTTTGGCCGATAGGAACATAAAACCTTTCAGCAAATGAACATGCCTTATAATCTGTGAAATTAAAGCTGAATTATACATTTCTTTATAAGGGTACGGTAAAGGGTACCGGCTTGTGTGTGCGCGCGTGTGTGTGTGTGTGTGTGTGTTTGGTGTCAAACTGTACACATGCACCCGTCAAACCCAAAAGTCTACAGACGTGTGCGCTCGGGGAAAACGCGAATGCATCCGCAGCTTTGTTTACTCTTCATTTTGTATGTAAACACGTCAGCCGTAATCTCTCCGCCCGTATGTACGATTGTGTGCGTATATAAATGCACAGGGGCTGGGGCGAAGCCGCACACGCATAACATTACAGTCATCCTGTGACCCAGTTTAAATCCACAGCAGGAGATGTACAGGTCAGAGCGGTCCAGGCACGCGTGCTTGCGTGTGTGTAGAATCCGATAGCGAGAATCGCATTCGATCTGTGTACCAAATTGGTGGCGATGAAAATCGGAGTGGAGCGACACAAGAAAACACTTGTGTTCAGATTAAAGTCTTGAATGCAGGCCTGTGAGGCTGCCCTTTATGGCTGGATACACACGTGCTCCTTGAGACTAGACCTGAGGATTAACTGCTCGCACGCCCACACACACACACACACTTCTTACTTATGACAAACAGAACGATCTATTAAAATGCCACCATTTATGAATATTAAATGATGAAATTTATTATGCAGAAAGGAAATCCGCAGAATGTGCTGTATCTGAGCGATCCATGCGTATTTATTTGTTAAAATATAAACACATTAAAATTAAATAAATCCATAAATATTCAGTCACTTTAATCTGGTTTTAAAAAAAATAATATCCTGTGGTTTTATGCTAATGACTCGTAATTTGCATAATCACATTGGACCATCATTCTTCCAGTATGTACCAAAACGAGCGTGTTTTAAAACGCATTTATATTAAAAGAAACACATTCAGATGTTAATGTCAGTAAATGTGCGGCGCACTGTGAAGGAATTAGTGAACGCTGGGTGAATTTTAGGCGTACGAAACGATAAATTAGAGGAATTTTAAGGCAGAAAGTGTCCAAACGCTTAGTTAAGTGTGTCACATGAACTGAAAATCTTTTCCACTCCTTCCAGAGCTGACGTCACGACGCCAACCTTTTGGGAAAGAGAGAAAAAGTGAAAGCTTTAACATGATATTTCATTTAATATCTTCTCATCTTGAGGGATATTTCAGCCTTTGGACGTCTAATCGATGCCGGTTCGTCTCTCACTCTGGCCGTGACATGAAGTAACACGAGGACGGAAGAGCACCAAGCGTGGCCCTGGGAAAGCCCGGACGCATCCCCTCACAAATAAGATCATTATACCAGTAGTAATCCCATTAAATAGATCATTTTCCAAATATCTAAATCCAATTAATAATGTGTATGGAGGAAAGGAGGGAGATGAAAAACAGAGCTGACACGAGCTGACTCACAGGCCTTTTTGTTGCCTCATTCTGCCTCGGCATTAGGAGGAGGAAAAGACGTAAGCCTCGGGGCGTCACGTTGAAGAAAACAGGATGATCAGAGCTACATTCATTACACAGATTTTAAATTAATGCTTCCGACTCCAAAAGAGGCCACGCAAATCTTTTTTTTTTTTTTTTCCCTTTTCCGCTTTTAATCCATAAAACTCAGAGTTCTCGGGGAAATTGAAGCGTTTGCGTTAAGTGAATCTACTGAAAGAATCTAATTAAATAAAACAGGAGCAACTGACAATTAATTAATTATTTTATTTACCATTACATAACCATATTGCATTACACAACTTTTACATTAAACGTGCATTTGTATTTACATATCGAATATTTTGCTGAGCTTACAGACCACACACACACACACACACACACACACACACACACACACACACACACACACACACACACACAGAACACTCTTAAAAAAAGAAAATCTGCATTTCTCCCCCCCCCAAAAAAAAAAAACCCTACAAGTGCAATGGAAAGTATTTTTGGACGCTCGATGCCAGGTCATAATCCGAGGATCTGCGCACTTACAGGTTATAAAAAGCAGGTGCTTTGATCCAAAGTGAAAGGTGCAACACCAGAACTGCAGAAGTGAAGTTCAAACAAACAAAGAAGTTCAATACAGCTGCAAGAAAACTTCTCGCTCCTGGATTGTAAACTTCTAAGAGTAGTAATCTAAGTACCATGTAATCAGGTGCTTCTCCTGCCAACTAGAGACGTAAGCAATACGTAGAACACGTGTAAAGATCCATACAGTAGAATCGACCGTGATGATTCCACAACGATCTTCATATTTTATAAATTAAGTTAGGATCAAGTTCAGCGTTTATTCATCACACATACATTAACTGCACGGTGTGATTCTTTATTCTTCACATATCCCAGGCTGCCTCAGGCAATTGAGTTAATTGCCATGCTTCAATCAAGCAAACCTGGTGGTGCTGGGGCACAAACCGGCAACCTTCTGCTCAGGAACTCGGAGAACTAAAACACCAATATTTAACCATTTCTAGTAACTTTCAAGGTAATGGACGGTCTGTCTAACAAGCTCTTCCAGGAAAAAGGGAACGACAATAGGGTTGTTTGGATGGACGGGTAAACTGTACTGCTTGAAAGACTCTCGATATGGAAAACTATACAGCATCTTTACAAACTCTAACAAAAGTAACGAGTAATGCACTGTAATTTGTTGTTGCTGGCATGGCAGCCTCATTTTGTTCGCGTGCGCGCACTCATCCTTCTATACTCTGAGCAACTTTCTAACTATATTCCAGCCTGATGAGCATGGTCTAATGTACTGGTAATTATTAGTTCGTTCGTTCGCTTGAACAGGAAATGTGCAAAAGGAGGACGGGGGGGTGGGGGGGGGGGGGAGAGAAGGTAAACAATTCTTTTCTGTTTGCTGCACCGAGGTGAAACCTGGGCCACGGCCTCACATTAAGGCAAAAATGATGGCGGAAAATGAGAAACCATGAACGGTCAATGGATAACTGGAAGGAAAAAGAGAGAGAGAGAGAGAGAGAGAGAGACAGAAAGACATGGGTGCGCGCAGAGGTCAAACTCTGGGGGTTAATGTGTCCTGGTGGACACAGCGCTGAGCTCATCTCGCTAATGAAAGAGAAACACATCCTCTCCTCCGCCTGATGGCCAATCACTGCCAGCTAAAAAAGCAGGCCATTCATGCCGCCTGGCAGTGTGTGTGTGTGTGTGTGTGTGTGTGTGTGTGTGTGTGTGTGTGTGTGTGTGTGTGTGTGTGTGAGAGAGAGAGAGCGCATGTGCGTTTATTTGAAGAGAAGAGCTAACATTACTTGAGCTTACATGTGCTAGTAAAGAGCGTATGTCTCGTCTGAGGCAAGCGTGTGTGTGTGTGTGTGTGTGTGTATAGAGTAGTGTGATGTTTATTTGAAAGGAAGACTGGGTTCGCACGTAGATGTACTTCAGGTGTGCCTGGGTTACCAGTACAGCAGCGGGTGTGTGCTGTGCAGGGTTTATTTGAAGAGCAGAGTGTAAGCATGTGTGTACAAGTGAAGCTTGATGCAGCAGTGTTTCCCCTTAGAATGTTTTTTAAACCACAGTGGCAGAAGGATGAAAGGTTTTGTGCCACACACACACTACACTTTTTGGTTATTTAGTTCTTACACATCTTTTGCTCGGTCGTTTCAATGAGCGTTCTACAGAGTGGTGCTGGTTTGGAGACGACAATCTCCAAATCATCTTTAATCAATAAGTGCATTTGCATTTTAAATTATTTATCAACCGAGCAAAGTTGAAGAAGTAGAACAAAATTTTCGCGACTTTATTAGACATGCTGCATAATCACTTCTCAAATTTCTCACATACCCTAAAAGACAGCACAAATTTTGATAAACGGATTTCTGTACTTCTCTCCGTCCTCACAACCTATGATTGATTACTCTGTTTTCATTACATACGTAAACTATGACTGAGGATTATCAGGTCGTTTTCCTGTTGGATCAGTTCAACCCGAGATATACTTTGAAGATCATGCAAATACCAACCATCGATCCAACAAGCTCCAAGATAAAGAAGTGAACAACCCGTCTAGACGGGGAATTTAGCTTCATGCAGACAGTAACTGAACAGCGACTCTACAAGCCAGTTCTACACGACAAGTTCTACAGTACATGAACTGTAGAATATAGCAACTCTGCACCGAGAATAAGTTCAGCGAGGAAAGTAATCTGAGCAACATCATAGCAAAACTGCTACTTCTGTACGTAAATTCAGCTCAATAGAGAGCTATCCAAAAAAGGAAAAAAAAAAAAAGAAAAGAAAAAAAAAAAAAAGGAAGTGTCACCTTGTGGAGTTGGTGAAACACCAAGTAAGCGGCTTTTTTTTTTTTTGCCACATTACTACACTTCTGACTGACTGTGACACAATATCGGACACTTAAAAAAACAATCAAACAAACAAACAACAAACCGCCTGTTTAAGCATTATTGCAGTTTGTCCGATGCTAAAAAAAAAAAAAATATATATATATATATATATATATATATATATATATAGTTGTGTCTGTTCATTGGTCAGAATTCACTCTTTCAATGATATCTTTACATTTCATACATTGGAGAACCAGAAACCAGTCTCAACGACGTCCGTCTTCTGTCTGTAATTTAATAAAACTTTTGCAGTACATAGATTTCTGCCTGAAGTTTAACCTGCACCATAAGTGAAATCATAATGTTGAGTAAAAGCGATATTACAGTATGAATAGCATGAACAGTTGCTAATTAAAAAACAAACAGCTGCACCAATAAATATTAATCAGTAAAGCCGAACTGAATATTTTTCCTGGGATTAGTTCATATTTTCACTGTTGAAATAACAGCGCTGAAGTGAACTTTACCACGCTGGAGAGAAAAACTCCTCCAACCCCCCCCACGGGACAGACAGACAGACAGACATGTACGTAGGCTTCAACCTGATATAATAATAATATCACTGATTACATTAAAGATCAGCAGATTATTTTTAGCTTTAACCTTTTAACTATTTCTACAAACTCTTTAACCGTCAACGACACCGATCCAGTACTTACGCTAATTAACTACATGCGCTCACTTCATGCAAGTACTGTAAACCATAATTAGACAAAACTGCAGCTAAATTTTTTTTTCCCTTAAACACCCAAGTCTGATTGGTCAGAAAGTGTTTAACTTCCCAGAACAGCGACTCAGAGGGAAATTCCGGCTGCAATTCAAATCACAGGATTCTGTTAATGTGCTAATTAATACACCGTCTCTATGGGAGACACTCAGGCACTCAGATGAGCGTGATAAATGTGACATAATTCAAGACCAATATAAAGAAAAACATTTTTTTAATGCTGTTATTTAAGACAAAACATGTTAGTGTCCTGTAATGAGTCTCCATTAAACAGTTAAAAGTAAAAATATATACTTTTCCCTAGAAGGGGAGGCCAATATTTAAAAATATTTAGGAGTTATTTGCTCCAGAACAGACTTCAACTTCAACAATTGTGTGGGACAAAAACTATATATTATTCATATTGAATTCATTTTATTCCACTTGAGCTTGAGACAAACATTGCTTAGAAAACGTGTACATACTGTAATGTAGGGTTTTCACAATCCTGGTGCTGAATACTAATAATATTTAAAAAAAAAACAAAAACTAAAGCTTGTTTGAGAAATAGAAATCGACAAATCTGTCTCTCTCTCTCTCTTTTTTTTTTATATACAAAGACACACACACACACACACACACACACACACACACACACACACACACACACACACACACACACACACACACACTGTACTGTATATAGTTTTAAATATTTACATACACAGTTGCATGTATTATCCTTGCAGCACTGACTGAGGACTACTTTGCACAAACCATTAATAGCTGCTGAAATAAAACTTGAGCTTTTTTTTCGTTACTGTATATATTTCCAGCAGACAAGATCATAATGCATAATGCATGACATTTTTTTTTTTTTTGCCCACGTAAAAGATACTTTCCGTGCTGCTATGTGGTGATTAAGAGACTCTCCATTAGGGAGGAGACGTCCCTGCGCTTATCAGGACACACGAGCACGAGGCATGAGGAAGGAATGGGCCGTGAGTGAAAGGAGAAAGGCATGGAGACACGACTGAGGGCAGATAGGGAGCGAGAAGGAAGAGACGGAGGCCGAGGCAGAGACAGGATAATGAGACAGCGAGAGGGAGATAGGCGGTTTCGGATGAGTGTGAGTCAGGAACACGGAGCGGCCTCCGACTCGACGGAGCAGAACCGAGCGGAGCGGAGCGAGAGTGACCACAAGAGCTTTATTGTTCTCCTCAATAATCAAAACTGAAGCACGGCACAAGCATTCCACCTCCAACACACACTCACAAACACTGCATTCACTACGTATACGAGCTGAAATATGCACACTTCCATTAGAATTATCATGAGACTTCTACGCATTTGTAATATCTACATCATCTTTATTACGTTTACATAATATAATTTTTTACACTGAGAGGGTTTTATAATAATAATTAACAAAAAAAAAAGATGAATTACATGGTTTGTTTTGGCTGAGGGTTTTATTCCCATTATACCAAAAAGTTATTTGCTAGAATGTAGATGTGGTACTGTAAGCCTGAAAAGATCACTTGTCTTAGCAGCTATAAACATTTGCTCTCTCCAAATATTTTGCACTCTTAAAGGTTAATAAATCATAAACGGATAAAATATCAAATAAAATCCAGGTTAAGAAAGTGTAATAATTACTTACTTATAGTAATAAATAATTACTTATTATTAATTGGCTGAAAATTATAAAACTTTGTCAGTAGTTAATGTTATTCTTCATCTGATCTACTTTTTCGATTTCTCATCTGTGATTCTCTCTCCGACTTTCATGTGGTGGAAAACTTGACGCTCCTTCCATATAACTAATTGAGCTTCACCTTGACAACAAGGTTAGATTTAGCTTCCTAATCATGGTGCATGATGAGTTGGAAAGATTAAACGCATTATCAAACGCATTATAATGATCCGGTGATCTGAAAAAGTGTTGGAGAATGAAATCAACATTTTATGACCCAATCAGAAACAAGATTCCAGCGACGCTGTGCTATCATTTATTTTTCGGAAACAAGTCGACATTTTTATACTTTAATCGAAGCTATTGTTGTTGACGATGAGTGTTTTGTTTAAAATAATAACCTGATTTGGTGACGGACCTCTCCAAGCTGTACAGGAGATAGAGGTTGCATGAGGACATTCCAAAGCTGGGCACTGGATTGCATGACCTCACCATCTCACATTTCTTGAGGGAACTAATGACATATTTATTGGTGCTGGTCTCTTAGTCCTGCATTTCCATGCAGGTGGATTCCTCTGCTCCACTAGTCTCCTGTATGTGACTGACAGGCACCAATTACCGCCGCAAGACGAAGACATCAACTTCTCCAAACTCTCTCGCGCTCTGACAACATAATTCTAGACATGTCAAAACTGATGCCTCGTAATTAATTACTCATGTTTTCCCAACTCGAACAGAGTACCTCTTTCAATCTCTGTCCACTCTGCTAATGGTATTAAAACGAGAGAGAGGGGGGAAAAAATACAGCTCCAAATTGTACCACCTGTGCGTACTTTCTCTGAGCTGACCCCCCATACTCATTTCACTTGCAAATTTCTTAAAGGAAAAAAAAAATGTCCTGGGAGAAGGGGGGGGGGGGGGGGAAGTGAGGTCTTCGGGAAGATTTTAACCATCACAAAGCTGTGTGACCTTTGCTAAAAACACCGGAGCCTTTCCATCCCAAAGAGCCTAATGAGAACATATGGGGGGGGGGGGGGGGGG
>JAAGKR010005753.1:0-48357 GCA_011419295.1 Clarias macrocephalus
CACAGCAGTCGGATGAAGGACAGTAGGTGTGATGACTCGCTTGGGTGCATTGGCTGCAATAAAGGATTGGCATCCTTTCACAGCTGCTGTAAGAGACATTGCAGTCTTCTGGCACTGCTGACTCCGGCTGGGCACGGGCACCTGGGAACCGCTGTCTCTCAGGGGCACGATGATCTGTGCTTTGTTCTTATTGACCTGCTGAGAGGTCTAGATATACATCACCAAATTGAATACGTATAGAATTATTTGTTATTCTCAACACACTTGAACAAGCTACTCTGCGACTCCATCTGATTCTGTTGGACTCTGGGTCGAAACAATTGAGTCGTTCAATTTGTATCAAAAAGGTTTCCTAGTAATGTTGCTAATTAGATTGATGTGGATCCAATGATCATTGAAGAAAGAAATTCTAAGCCAATGCACTTTTTTTGGCAGGTTGCCATGTTTCTGCATGACAGTTGTTTAAAATCTGTTGCTGACAATCAGTAGATCAGCGTTAATAAAAACTGTTTAGCTACTTAGTTATGTGCGTCTCAATTGCGTCAGTTAATGTTAAATTACATTCCCATAAACATTTAGCTTACTTTCTTTTTTTTTGTTTGTTTTCAAAAATATGATGCTTAGCATCATGTTAGCTATGCTAGTTGTGAGCACCACTATCTGAAACTGGTATGCTGGCTTTGGAATGCTTTGCGGCAGCAACTGCTGCGTTTGCTAACCTACCACCTAATGGGTGTGAAACATTAATTACATTATTTGCCATCATGATATTTAGGCAGGAAGCCATAAGAACATATTTGCTAGGCCCGTAAGATTACTTCGATTGATGCATAATTTGTAATACTATGCTAGGTAACATTACCTTACCTTGCTACCTTAGCTAGAAACCTGGCCAGTTTCTGCAGCGCGTCATTGTCCATTGTTTTAGGACATTTTACATGTTGAGCCACCCCACTTGCTACTAATGCAATTGGTGGATGAATTTGGGCAATGAGTAATGAATGAGTAATTGATTGTAGAGGAAGATTGCTAATATTTGAACTCAAAAGCCAAATAAATACACCCTTTACTGCTTATTTAGTTCCAAGTTAGTATTGTAAATGAATAAGCAGTCTTACCTCAAACTTTGCTACATGGGCTACTCTCTTTTTCTGCGAAAGAACTGGCGTGACCATCTCAGCCTCAGATATCTTTGAAACCTCCCCCTACAAAATAAAAGGAAGAATAAGCTTCCTCCTTCCATGGTCAGTCAAACCCATTATACACCCATCCACTTACTGGCTTGTCACCTTGAAAGGTGGCACCTTCATCCTTGTTGGCTTCCATAAAGATTCTGTAGCACTCTTCCATTGGATCACTCTCAGAAAGGTCTATGTCTGAATAATTGAGATCTTCTGAAGAACTAGAATCAACCGTTGTGTTACCCGTTTCACACTGCAGAGCAGGTGGGGTCTGCAGGAACTGACCCCCTGTCAAATCCGTGGTTGGAACAGCTGGCTTTAGCTCTGCACGTGAAGACGGAACTGTGGTGGTGTTGGTTCCAGAAACATACAGTGGAACATACTGAACATCAGGGACTTTATGTGCAAATGGCCAGGTTGTTCCAACAAATGTTGGAGTGTTCTGACAAGATCCTGGATCCTTAGTTACGGCTGAGAAAGAGGAAGTGGTGGGAAGGTAATCCTGGAATACTGTCGAGTTCTGCGGGATCTTTGAGTGTCCAAGAGGCAAGGTGTCCATTTTTTTACCGTGACCTGTGAGCCAGTTATTTGCTTGCATCTCTGGCTCGGTTTGCTTTTCTGTTCCAGGCAGTAAAGTATCATCACCAGGCATCTTCAAGCAACTGGGAGCAGAATGGATCGTGTCAAGGAGAGTATCCACATCTTGAAGCCAAGCAATGCTCTCACTTTCATGCCTCAGGTGGTCCAGGCAAACAGAAATATCATCTAAAACATTCTCAATATGGTTTGTTTTTTCTTCATAGCTACCAGCCTTCACACTGTTTGCAGATTTTCCCAAGTGGCAAACCTTTGAAAAAACTGGCATTGAAGACGACCTTGCATTTTCATGTAATTCTGAAGATTTTTCAGTCGCACAGTTCAGGATTTCCTCCTTACATTTGTCATTTGTTGAAGCAGCCAAGTTTTGCTTCAAACACTTATGAAACGCTTGATTGTTTTTTGCAGGCGAGGCACCAATTTCCATCTTATTGGATAACTCGGATTCTTCATTGGCTATCCTGAACTGAGGGTTTGTGGGACAAACTGAGGGTTTTTGTTCACCTTCTGTAGGTCTACTTCCAACAGGAAGTACTCTTTCAGAAGGCATCGTTTCCCTTTCCACCAGGGGTTGTTTTCGTTTTACCAACTCAGCCTCCTTGAACAAGGATCTAGATGCCTCCAGTTGTTCACTGATGCTAGTCATGCCCTTCTTTGCTGGCCTAATCGTTTCTACCTTCTTTTCCAACAGTAGCATGTCGGTATCGAGTTGGGCCACTTCTGAAGATTCCTTGTTTAGCTTTATAAAATTAGGATTTTCACTGGCTGGTGCACTTTGTATCCGAGACCTCTCGTTCCCATCATATTCAAAGGGTGGAATGTCAATAACTAGTTCCCCCTCCTCATCAGAATCCTCAAAATCGCAAGAACCAACGGGGACATGATCCGGATCCGTAGACACACTTTTACCCTTTCCCTTCTCCAGCTGATCACATTCCACATCAGCTTTACTGACCGATTTCGCTTTATCTGACGAGCTGCCAGATCGCAGGTCGGCAGAAAAATTTGAACAAGGATCATATTCCAGATCAGTTTTTGGTTTGGTGCGATCAACAACATATTTGCAGGCAGCAGTGTTGACCTTTTTACGTTTCAGCTGGTTTCCATTCTGGTCTTTAGAGGGAGGTTTTCTCGTCACAAGATATTCTTCTGAGCTAGCTCCAGCACTCTCGGCCTGATCAGACTGGTAGCGGGACAGTCTTTTTTGTTCTTTCTCCACTTCATTCCTAACTGCTTCAATCTGTTTGTTGATCCTTTCCAGCTCTGAAAGACAAGCGTGGCTCTGTTCCTGGTTGTGGAGGGCCCTAGCAGCATTATGATTGCCATGACCTAGAGCAAAGTTTTGAGTGGGGAAGAAAAAAAAAGAAAAAAAAAAGTTGCACTGTAATACATTAAGCTTGCAGAAAACATCTGTGCAAGAACATCTACCACACATTATGTTATACCAAAGTAATCAGTGTCAAATATTAGTGGCCAATTCTTTAATATGAAAATCATTGTTCTGATGTGACACAAATGTAAATGCTTTAGGATTAAGATCAAATGACAATTACATAAGAAATTTAAAGCATATGTTACAAGATAGAACAATGCAGTGAAATGTTACAGCCAGGCAAGTGAATGTGCTTTTTTTTTTTTGCACAGTAAGTTAGTCTACTTGAACTTCCCCTTGACCTTAAGAGTTTTGGTTTTTGCTTGCACTTTGGAAGAAAAATATTTTATTCACCATGTTTCAAAACCAATACTCTACAACAAACTTTGTTTTTGCCAAACGGCTTCAATCATTCGATTAAAATTCCTAACATGAATACACTTCAAATACAGCCAGTGGGTGAATGACCCCTTGATATCATTTGTAAATTTCTTCATTTAACTTGCAAGCCGACATATATTATCCTATAAAGGAAAGAATTTTCTCTCAAATTAAAAGAAAAAATTAAGTTATATTTAATATAATTTAATATATAAATGGCTATATACCCAGCAGTCATTGGCTAGCCATTGGAATGGAGCTACATTATTTTAAAATATCTAACGATGGATGTGCTGGCTAATTTCTATCTAGTGTTAGCTAGAATTTTAATGGTCCAGCAGCATATTAAAATAAGCATTTTGCTGTTTTTATCATCATTCTAGGAAGTACAAGATATTTAGGAACAAAATCCTAGGTCCAGACTGCATTCATTAAAAAAAAAAAAAAAAAAAAAACAGTTTGTGATTTGAAATGTGCATGGATTTCTTTTTTCCAGGTGAATCTTACTTGCACTTTTAGCCTTACAAATAGAAATGTAAGCTGTAAGTGTTCCAATATTTTCCTGCTTCATTACATGCACACTAGTAAGGAATTGCTGCCTCATTAATCCACTTGGGACAGTCAACATCTTCATAACACAAAAAAACTACAGGTGAATGGTGAATATGAAAGCAATGGGTTTCATTTATTTACCCAGTTGACATAGTCTTAAAAATTTTATGGAAACTAGTTTGAAAAGTTTGACGAAATATGTACAAATCATAATTTTCAGACTGTCCGTGATGACCAAGCTGGGAGTGAAGGTGGCAAAGAAAAACTCCCTGAAATGGCAATTCAGAGACAAACCAAACAAGGAACCCATCCTCATTTGGGTGAGATCAAATAGCAGGGATTGATTTGCAGTCATACTCACTCATTCATCTACAACACTTTATCCTGTATTCAGGGTCGTAGGGGGGCCTGGAGCCTATCCCAGGAGACTTAGGGCACAAGCCGGGCGGTTCACCCTGGACGGAGTGCCAATCCATCGCAGGGCACACACGCACGCACGCACAGTGTGTACCAGGAGGAAACCCATCAAGGACAGGGAGAACACGAAAACTCCATGCACACAGACCCTGGAGGTGCAAGGCGACAGTTCTAACCACTAAGCCACGTGCCAACTCCTACAGTCGTACTGTTCAGTGCCACTTTACATCTCTTATTTTACAGAATCTTTTACCGTTTGCTTGTGTCCATTCCCTTTAAGCTTAGTGTCAATCATGTTTCTTCCTCAAATATAATAAACCCCGGTCTAGTGAGCAAATGCACTTTTCTGAAATGTTTGTGAAAAACAAAGCAAATTTATTTTGGAGATTTATTTTGATTTGTCATGTTATGTTACAATTTGTTGTAAATACATAAATATTTTTATTATTATTGTTTAAACAGTCAGTTATTAAAACGTTTATAGATAAATGGATTTTGTTTAACTTGGTAAATAAAATATGTACCAAGAAATACAAAATATCAAATTATATAGTATATAAAATATATTATATATAATTAAATATACAAAATATATTGTTAGGTTGATTGGTTTTGCAATTTATTATTCCATTTTAGTGTCAAGTATTTTTGGTGGTTTAAATATACTTTTTAAATGATTGTTGATTCAAAAGAAAAAAAGTCAGTAAAAATTGTTTATACAGTGGTATTTGAAAACATCCAATTGTATTTCAAATATACAAATTAGTACTTTTTGTTTTTTTCATTCTTTTACTCTGCCTTTAACAAAAAGTATCTGGGTTCTAATCAGAAAAATATCATCATAAGCTTTTAACTTTGCTTAGATTTTAGGCAACACCAATGACATAATTAATACCGGCATAATGTATCATTAATTTTTTTAAAGAAGTTTCTAGGTGTGAAAGAAGAAAAAACATATCAGGAGATTTGCATCACCCAAATTCCACCTTTTTTTTCTAGAATGACCCACGTTTATTGGAGGTCCTTGAGAGGTTTTTATTTATTTATTTTTTTTTAACCTGTATGATAAGCTAAATATATTTTAAAGTCAGCCAAAACACAGTACATTATTGCTGATATTTTTATGTTATACATATAATACAGAACATGTGCGCCAAAAGAAGCTGCTCCTGAATTCTATACAAAATGATTGACAAAGTGACGTCATCTAGAAGCATATAAGAATTGTTGCTTAAATTAAAAGCTTAAAAAGCAAAATAGCTGTAGTGTCCATATCCATGTCAAATTCATGTCACAACCTCTCAATTTTAAACAATACACTTTTTTTCCAGGTTTGTCTTTTCATGTGAAATCTAAATTGGCCAGGTTTCACCTGAAGGACAGTTAAGATCATTGAAAGGTTTTTTTGAAAAAAAAAAAAAAAAAGTTAACTAAAAACATAAATGTGTTGCTTTTTATCTGATAAAAATATAAATGTGTATACATATTTACAAAAATAAAAATAAAAAACTAAGCATGGATTTAAAGATATAAGAAGCGTTAAGTATTATGAAAAGTGGTGTTACATGATCTTGTCTGAAAATTCACTTTTTCACCGAGATGAGACACTTTAGCACCAAAACCTTTCACTGTATGTATGAAAGGGAGAATATAAGGGCTGCATGTACAGTCACCGTGTGCGGATTGAGGCCACGCCCATCATTACAACTTACCTGCCTCAGCTGCCGCGCGCGCACTTCCGGCGCGCGCACCTGTGCTGTGCTCTTCTTTGATGTGTCTGTATGGACAGTGAGGTCGCTCACATCCGGCGCGGCTGAGGAAAGGACAGTCAGTCTGAGAGAAGAGTCCAGCGGAGGGAAACATCGGAGAGCACAAAGTCACAAAGCTAACAACTATATGTGTGTGTGTGTGTGTGTGTGTGTGTGTGTGTGTGTGTATACGGTGTCCTGTAAAGCAGTTTATTTAGCGTTGGTGGAGGACACGATGAGCTTTAATAAACGCTCTCATTACACAGGCATGTCCACGCCACATCTGCGTGCGCGCGCACACACTCCACGCCCTTCCGCCCTCCTGCCTGACCTCCTCCCACCCCCTCCCCTAATTAGTGGCCCACTTCCGGTGCGCAATTAATGAGCCTGCAATCACCTGCAGCCAATTACACACACACACACACACACACACCCCGAGGGCACGCGCACACTCTGCAGGTCTTAAAACACACACACACACAGACACACAGACAGCCTTCATATCTGCATTAACTCCCTTTCTCTGTGCTCGTTTTAATGTCACTTCCTGTTTATTAAATATTTGATTCAACACGTGAGAGGTGCTTCATAAAGAAATAAAATCATGTTGTATTTATCTATATAACTAAAGAGAGGTTTTGTCTGTACATTGGGTCAGAACTCGCTCTTTCAATGATATCTTTACATTTCATAAACTGGAGGACCTGAAACCAGTCTCAGAAAATTTTCTATATATGTGTGTCTGTCCAGCCAGACTGTGTCTCAGCATCACACAAAACTGTCTGGACAGAATGTAATGAATCTCCTGCAGTCCTCAGATCTCTGCCTGAAGTTTAATCTGCACCATCAGTGAAATCTAAATGTGGAGTAAAAGTGATGTTATGAACAGTTACGTGTGTGATTTAATAATCTACTTTAAAATAAGCTACTAATGCGCTACTGTCTCAATGTAAACAAACACCTGCACCAATAGATATTAATTAGAAAAGATAAAGTGAATATTTTTACTGGGATTAGTTCATATTTTCACTTTGGCTGAAATAACAGCGCTGACGTGGTAGAAGTGAATTTTAACACGCCGGAGTCGTTTTAAGACAAAACTTCATCTTTATCCGATCGACTTTTTCCATTTCTCATCTGTGATTCTCTCTCCGATTACCGAACAGGGAGTGTATTTGTCTGAGCACCAAAGAAGGACAACTTAGTGTAAACAAGACAAAACATAAACTTGTTTATATCCTCTCTTTCCCATTCATTGTAATAAGATAAAAATAACAGTAGATTCAAAATCTTGCTGTGAAATCTCCTGATATTTGGCCACCAATACCATATATGTTGTCATACCAACCAAGATTTTGTGAAATTCCAGTTTTAAAAAATTCTAAGAATCTTCTTTGTTGCAGACAGACATGTACATGGGCTTCAACATGAAATAATAATATCTCTGATTACATTAAAGCTGATCAGCTTATTTTTAGCTTCATCCTTTTAATTCTTTCTACAACCTAAAGCTGTGAGACAGAAACCCTGGAACAGTGAGAGGGAACCCCAGAAGGTGTGAGACAGGAACCCTGGAACAGTGAGAGGGAACCCCAGAAGGTGTGAGACAGGAACCCTGGAGCTCTGAGACCGAAACCCAGGAACTGTGAGATGGGAAGCCTGAAGCTGTGAGACAGGAACCCTGGAGATGTGAGACAGGAACCCTGGAGATGTGAGATAGAAACACAGGAGCAATGAGGCAGGAACCCTTGAGCTGTTAGAAAGGAACCTTGGAGCTTTGTAACAGAAACCCTGGAGCTCTGGGACAGGAACTTGTCAACAATGAGAATACGGTGCTTCCTGCCGTAGCCAACAAACAGGTAAAATTTCAGCTTTGCCTAGACCAGGTTTATAGGTTACCTCTACAGCCCTTTGATGATAATTTGGGTTGTACTATAACTACAACAATATTTCTATAACAGAGCTTTCCAAGTATAACCATTAAAACTTTTTTTTTTTCTGGACGTTCCACAGCATTAAACATGACTAATTATAGTCTAAATACTCTCTTGTAACTTTAACACAAGGTACTGTATTATTTACCTGGAAACAAGTATACACTATATTTTATCCTTTAGAATTACAATCTATAGGTAAAAAAAAGATGAACATATGTGAATACCACCACAGCGACAAGAAAAAGTAAAAAGTTTATTACACTTATATAATATGAATGGATAAAAAAAAAAGTTATTTAATTAACAAAGTGTAATTGTTGGCAAACTGATTGTGTGTGTGTGTGTAAGAGGAATAAAACACTTCAGGATCTGCAGTTATTGGAAAACAATCAACCCTGGGGTGGTAACTGTAATTCTGCTCTATATAGATCAAGCCTCACACCTAGTCGTTGATTCATTTTCTTTTAACAGCACTACCGCCGGTGTTTTATTTCCTGCTGGCGTTTTTATAAACGGAACCGAGTATTACCGGCAGCTACAGTAAGTGCAGCACGATCGAGCGTCTTAGATGAAACGTTTACCTTTAGCAGTTCAAATGACGGGATAATTATATCACAGCCTGGAGTCCTTTAACCTGTAAGAAACACTCCACAGATTTGGATGATTCTTTTCTCCTTTTTTTTTTTTTTTTGCCTAAAGCAGATTGCACTATCCAAAAAATGAAGCAAGATGGGGTTCGGTGTTTTGCTCAAGGGCACAATGGCACCAGTTTTCAGCTGGGATGAACCCCCTGACCTGATCAAAGCTTCTGGTCTAGCTCTCCAGATACACAAAGCAGCGATGATGTTTGAAAGGAAGGCCAGGAGGGAGAGACACACCGCACTCTCTGCCTGTCCACTGTTTTATTATATCATCGCTACAAGACAGAGATGAAGGAGCCAGGCGAGGGGCGCAGAGGCAACCTGCCTCTCTTGATGTCTCCTTTTTCCGCTTGGGAAACGATGCATCACAGAAAAGCCGGTTCAGCTCTTTAACAGGCGAGCTGACATACTCTGATCTTCTTTTGCTTATTTAAAAAAAAAAAAAGAAAAAAAAAAGTGTACATCTGTATGATGATGATGATGATGATGATGATGGTTTGGCCCGCAAAGAAAGGTTTGTCTTGGCTTTGCAGTCAGCGAGCAGCTGTTTTCTCTTAAACTGGCAAAGTGAGCAATTAGAGGGCGGATCATAAAGGATTGGGTTCCGTGGCCTGAGGAGGATCCGGGCGCCATCTTGAGATTCTTTGGTATCGTTGTGAATGAAGAGAGCGCTGCCAGGATAAATGAGAAGACCACAATGCACATATCTCAGTCTAAAGAGGGCAGTTTCGACATCAAAGATACGGGGGCGGGACCACGGGAAAGAGTCCTTCTCGCTCTCCCTCTCCCCCCCTCTCCCTCTCTTTCTCTTTCCCTCGCTCTCGGAAAGGCCAACCCGGGAGACCCCAGCCTGATCCAGCACTGATTTTGCGATACAGACCAGATGGAATTCATTAACTGAGCGCTGGCACTCTTCTCTTTTATGCCAATGAGTCATCCAGTGGAACTCATCTGTTTTTTTTTTTTGTTTTTTTTTCCCCCTCCTCCTTTTTTTCTCAATACCATCATCCAAAGCTGTACCTCGCAATAATTATTCACTCAGATCCATTACCAGAGGTCTACCGTGTTCGCCTGCTCTCGCTGTTAAACTCTGATTATTCCCGCCAGTGCTTCCTCTATGGGATCAGCACTCAAACACAGCCCAGAGGCAGACGGGAGAATTACAGAGATATTGAAACACACACACATACACACACACACACCATTAGCAAGGCGAGCTTTTCCTTTGGCAACTAATAAAGCCTTATCGCGTTGACCACCTACAGGCATGTCAGGTTTTGCATGAAAATGAAACGGTAACATAATCTGTTGATCTTTCTATTGCCGGAATGCTTAACGACATAAAAAAGGCTCACACACACACACACACACACTGATCATTCAATTCTCAGCCATGCCCAAAGGGAACCGAAGGAACCGAACTGGGTCTCTGTTACAGCCTTTCGAAAGCTCTGGACTTCTAACGTTCCTGCAGCACAAATCCAGCATCATTAGGTTCGTACTCATGGGATCATTTGCAGCAGCTCAGCTCTCGAAACAGAGCCCACCACCCTGGAGGAAATGCTTTACACACTCATCTGTCATGAGAGAGAGAGAGAGAGGGAGAGATGGTCAGGCAGCCAGTTGAGCAGTCACAGTGTGTGTATGTGTGTGTGTGTGTGAGAGAGAGAGAGAGCGAGAGAGTGAGTGTGAGTGGGGAGAGTACAGCAAACACAGCAGGGAGATGGAGGCTTTTGTCAGGCTTCAGAGCGTGACCAGTCTCCACACACTCACACTCTCTATACACACACACACACACACACACACACAACGGTAGCACTTTTTTCTTCTCTATTTAACTGTTATTTATTGTGATTACTGTTGGACTGGGATTAACAGAAACGTTAAATCTCATACACGAAATATGAAATTCTGTACACACATTAAAAGCTTTCACACTTCTTACACACAGTGCATGGCTTTATATATTTTTGTAAAATGCATAACTTTTATTAGCAATCTGTTTTTTTTCCATGTGACCTTATAAGATTTATTTTCACATTTGATTTTTAGGAATTTATTTATTTATACATGTTTAATTTTTTTTTTTCACACCTGACAATTTAGTGTTATTTATAGTCGATTTTTATATTAAAAAAAAAAAAAAAATATATATATATATATATATATATATATATATATATATATATATATATATATATATTTATTTATTTTTATTTTTAATTTTTTTTTTATCAAAATGATATATTTATTATATAAATTATATATAATTATTACCATGGTATGTATAATGTGTAGTGTGACATTGCATCCTCCATGTAGTCCTGAGCTCGCGCCATCAGAACTTCCCCTGTCTGGTCCCCTGAAAGCAGCGCTATGAGACTACGATTCACTTCTGATGAAGAAGTGAAGACAGCGGTGCATTCGTGATTCGCAGCTCAGCCTAAAATATTTTTAATGAGGGAATATGAAAGCTTCTTGGCAGATGGACAAAGTGTATTAAAAAAGCAAGAAGATTATGTAGAAAAATGATGTTTGTCTTTTCTAAAAGCTGTGTGCGAATCATTTTTGACTCACCCTGGTATATATTTTATACACAATCCTTATGTGCAATTTCAGGGCATGAATATGGAGCAATACACTTGCACATCTTTTTCCTGATGTCATTCATACAATCATGTGAAAATCTTATATAAATAAATCAGTTCTTGCATTGGTGTTAACAGTGTCATTGGAAAGGTTTGTGACTACGACTGGCTTTGGGACTGAAACTGATTGAGGTCTCAAACTTAATCAGTGAACAGTTTGGTAAACCTCAACAAAATGAACTTCATGTTATAAAACTGCGAATTTGACCATATAACAGTTATTGACGGGGTTTATTTACAGTATGGTCATGTTCTCCGTTATCACCTAAATGAGGATGGGTTCCCTATTGAGTTTGGTTCCTCTCAAGCTTTCTTCATGTTGTCTCAGGGACAAATAAAGTGGAAATATCTAACCAAGTCAAAGTGATTTTGTTTCTATTGCTTCTTAATAGAAGAATACAAAAAAAAAAAAAAACACATTTGCAATTATTAAACCTATTTTCAGACATATTTTACTGTTTAGATTTTTGTGGATTCATACACACAAATTTTTACATACAATTTTTTTTCATAGTGCAATTTTTCTTTAGTGCAGTAAAATCTTTCTATTCTATTTTATCTTTCCGTCTGAAGATCACAAACAGTCGTGTAAGCATTTCACTGCATATCATACTGTGCATGGTTGTGTACAAAAACTGGAATTAGTTTTTATGCTTTAAGCAGAACTAGAAAATGTAAAGGGGACCTATTATATATAATAGCGCTATAAATAACGCTAGAGTAATTGTTGTGTTTTTAGTCATAAATAAATAAATAAATAAATAAGGAGAAAAATACCTTCCTTTTGTTGATCTTTTCCCCATTTTTGTATTGGCCAGGTTTTAAACAAGCCGATTAGATCCCCCCCCCCCCCCTCTCCTAATGTGACCTCATATTAGAATATGCCCCTCCCCTGGCTTGTTGCTCAGCTCTGCAGTTCTCTGGAGGGGCGTGGCTCAGCAATCGATCATTTCCATAGACACTGAAATCGCTTGTTCTGAAGTTTTAAGAAAAAAGCATAATGTGAGCCGTACTTCAGCTGTAGTATTAACACACACACACACATTGTAGGGGAGCTTTGAGACTTATGTTAACTTGTAAAAGAAAGTAAAATATTGTACCTTTAAATAGTAAAATATGTCTAGAAACATATTTAATAATCCTATATTTGCTTTACTGTTTGTGTTATATTAAGAAATTACCAAAGTTTGACTCTTGTATTTTTTGAACTGAACTGAACATGTGATCCATACACTGGAGCTTTATTACATAAATAAACAAAAAGAAAATACACCCTCCAAATGTTCACAGAGGCCCCGCTTTAACGGGTCAAAACGCTAACTATATGAACGTACACAAAGTAAAAACAGAATACCGCAACACGACAGACACACAACAGAGTCCTGCCAGGAGATGAAGCTCCTGTGTGTGATTGATCGCGAGGGAGGTCCTTAGGCCTTAAGAGCTTATTAGTATTCACGCCGCATTCAGCATGGAGTCATAAGACAGAGGGCACATGCATGAGAGACAGGACAGACACACGGGGACACACACACACACACGTACACAAAAACAGCTTGTAGCACAAAGGCGCAGATCGTCGTGTGCACATGCAGCTCTGTATTCATCAGTGCGAAATCAAAGCAGAAGGTCATCCAAACACCGACCTCGAACATTATGAGGTAATGTTCAGCAACACACTCTTCTTTTTTCCCCCGCCTCTATTGTAATAGCGGAGAAGCGTAGGGAGCGAGAGAGTTAACCACACACACACACACACACACACACACACACACACACACACACATACTCTTTCTCTCTCTCTCTCTCTGCAAGCCTTCCTGGCACAACACACTCATGACACACACCACTGCGGACTAAGACACACAGCTGTGGCATGCAGAAAGAGCCTTATTTACATAATGACCAACACTCTGTCCAAGCAGATGGCGCCATCTAGCGTCAGCGGAGACACAATTCCACTATTTAAAGGTCAGATTACAACATCATCATGGCAATGTGAAGACATACAGTATGACATATCATCGCTGGTATTTACATGGTCTTGCAGACGTATTCACCCCTCTTGTAGCTTAACAATGTTTAAACTGAAACTGAAGTGGACTCAACTGAAGCAACATTTTTAAAAAAGAAGAAGAAGAAAAAGAAAAAGCAAAGGTGGTGATGGTGATGTGGACGCATTAGCAGTTATACAGAGTCCTGGTGTGTGCAGTTGAAGTGTCACGTGATCTCAATATACTGTAAATACAAATGTTCAGAGTTTGATAGGAAACTAATCTAACATCATAATGAAGCCTAAAAACAAGCCCAGGTCGACATTGTTGCATCAGTCAAGGTTTGGTTATAAAATATTCACCTCCTGGCCAAAACCAAAAAGAAAAATAAAAGAAAAGAAAAAAAAAAGTCATAATTTCAGAAGAGTTTTCAGAAGAATTTCAGCAAATTTTTGGACTGCCTCAAGCATAAAAAACAACTAAGGAGATTTGAAATGACTGGGACTGGGTTAAGAACCCTTCAGCACATTATTAAAACCTGGACGGATAGTGCTGAAACGTCAACTTTGTGGAAGAAATGTGTCATTCAAACACTTGGGGAAGTTGTGTGTTAAAAAAAAATCTTCAACAGTAAAAAACAGAACTTAAAAGGCTTAGGTTTAAAAGCGAGGGAGCATAAAGATTGGACTTTGGAGCGATTGAAGAAGGTCATGTGACCTGATGAGTCCAGATCCAGATTGAGCCTATTCCAGAGTGATGGGCGTGTCAGGGTGAGAAGGAACATGCATGAAGCGATCATGTATAGTGTCCACTGTACAAGCCTCTGGAGACAGTGTTATGATCTGGGGTTCCTTCGGTCGCTCAGGTCGAGACTCAGCAACGTTATGTGGCAATAAAATAAAGTCACATGACCACCTGAATGTACTGAATCACCAGCACATCACATCTATGGAGAGTTTCTTCTTCCCTGATGGCGCAGTCATATTCCAGGACTCCAGAAAAGAGTGTGAATCATTTTCACAGGTGAACTGGACACCACAGTGTGTGTGTAATCATTTTATTAAACTCATTTTATTAAATTATTTTTAATCCAGCAAAAATGACAACTTTTTTATGAGTGTTGGTGCCGCGGGCCGTCTACTTAAAGTCTGACCGGGTATAAACAGTGTTTGGGGTTTTTTTTTTTTTTTTTTCAATTCAATTCAATTTTATTTTTGTGTAGATTTTTGTGTAGATACGCAGAGTAAAGCTGACTACAAATGTTAGCATCACTCTAAAGATTCCACCCCCCAAACAAAAAGAACTAACTATGTTACACCATACAGTACATCACATCACAAACATGAGAGAAAGTTCTGTTTATTGGCAAGATGAAAGTCTGATTCTGGTTGACCTGCTCTATATAAATACACACGCTTGTGTCGTTTCAATTCATATTCCCCGAGAAGCTACAAATGCTAAATGCAACAGTGCTAGAATGTTCGGTACGAGCATGGAATGAAGCCTGGACTGGTCTTTACAACTCTCACAGTAGGTAGAAATGTTCAGTATACAGATGAGATTATGTGTGTGTAAGTTTACTGGAAGACCAAAGATCAAAGAGTGAAAGGAAAAATAAATGGACAGAAGTCTACATTTACTGTACATAATACAAGAATACGCTTTCTGACAAAGAAATGGCGTCTCCATCACTGAGTTGTTGATATTGTTGTAGGTTATACATGTGGATGTACGTATATAATTTAGCATAAATGTATATAATGTAGCATACACATTACCAACATTTTACCATCCCTTCCAAACCCATGATTTTTCCTGCTTGTTTATTTCTTTCTACATTGTAAAACAATACTGAAGGCGTTTATCCAAAATACACAATAATCTTTGAACAGTTGATATTGAGATGTATATCTGCTACTTCTGCCCTGTAAAGCTTCATAACGGCTCTAATCTGAGGTGCTGGTTGTTAATTGGTGATTTCTGAGGCTGGTGACTCTAAATGAACTGCAGAAGAGGTCAGTTTTGGTCTCGCTTTCCTGGGAAGGTCTTCATGAGAGACAGTTTCATCATGGAGCTTGATGGGTTTCATAAATGCTGCTCCAGAACAGCTGACCTTCGTGTCAATCGTATGTGTTATTTCATAGTTTTGAAATCTCCGGTATTGTTCTATGGTGCTTAATTTTTTTTTTTTCTCCCAAACTTTAGACTGGTGAAAAAACAAACAAACCTAGGTGAATTGTAGCCATGTTGAAGCGTGGACAGGAAGTACCGCAAGATGCTGGTCTGACAACTGCAGCACAGTAGAAACCGAGTTCCAGGACAGAAATAAAACATGACTACTCGTACCCTTGCCTTGAGCTTGTCATTTTACTACGTTGAATTTTAGCATATAGAAAGTGGTGTGCAAACTTTTGCACTCAGCTGGAGCAATTAAACAACTCATACAGCAGCATAATTAATAACAGCTCAAAAAATGTGACATATAGTTTCTCTTAATGTTTTGTCCTGACCCAGAAATAAGCTCCGTCCCCTTTCTGAACCTCAGCTCTAGGAGTGTGACATTTTTGACTAGAAGAAGCTGGGAAAGCTGGACGAGAAAGCTTGTCGGTGTTTTAACAGAGACAGCAGTTCACCTCACAGTCAGTAGACCGGTGTAAAAGTTACAAACTGCACCTTTAACGCTGTTTTTTTGTTTTTTTGGCACCACCAGCATACATTAATTCATATGTTAACTCGATCAATTAGTGCGCATTCACAACGATACACACACACACAGGATGGAACAGATGAGATCCTACAAGGTCAGAGTTACCAGTCTGTTTATACTCGTCTTTTCAAAAGAAGCCGGTCTTCAGCGCTGAAAAGAAATCTCTTGAGGAAAGAAAGAAAGAAAAAAAAAATCTCAACATAAATGATGTGCATTAATTAATTCACCGCTGCTGTTTGAATAGCGTGTACTGAAAACCAGGACGAAGAAAAGAGGACTGGATTATATGTAGTAACTAATTCTTTCATTTACTTCTATCCCTTTTTCATCCACAAGATTCAAGTAATTAAAATACGCCGATCGTTAAATCCCAACATACCTTAATAGTCACATGTGTAACACGTTTTAACACAATGTATAAAGAAATAATAAGAGAAGGCAACTGGTACATTTCTCCATAGCTACATTTTCTTTGCTCACTCGTTTTGTCTTCACATTGGAGAGGAATATAATACCAAATATATATATATATATACATACATACACACACAAAAAAAACAATATGAATCTGGATTACAGGTTAAGAACTCATTTTAAAACTGAGCTCAATAAGTATCATCTCTATTTTTACACACAATGTAAAACTGTAAAGCTGTAGTGTGCTCGAACACCACCATCTCCATCTATCAGGGTGGACAAATCGGTAGCCTGGGCATCTGGAACAAGATGCCAATGGAATTGTTGAAAGGAAAAAATTATATATAGTTACTAGGTGGAGGATTAGTGAATTACAGGTGGATTATTTAGTGTGCATGAATGATGTACAATCTTTTTCAGAAAGTGACAGAGAAATAAAGATGATATCTGTAGCTGAAATACAGAGGTACCTCGGCATACGAACGCCCCACCTCACGGATTTTCGTCTTGAGAAGTTAAATTTTTCAGGAAATTTGCCTCGGAATACGAAACATTTTCAGCATACGAGCGATTGAAGCGAACCAAGTTGCGCGTACTTACTCTTGTCCGGGAGCCGTTCAAAACTTCAAAGAAAATCAAAGTAAAGCGAGTTTACAGTTTTTTTTCGCATTTTGTACCATGGGTCCAATAATGTTAGCAAGAAGAAAAGGGATCCGCTTTTTGCTTAGTTTTTAAAGCAACCGGTGCCGAGAGGAATCATAAATTAAGGTTTCATTGAGGTTTAATGTCCATTTATTTCACATTTTACTTTATTTACATGTATTTTCTAAAAGTCTTTTATTGTTTTTATATGCAAAATATGATTATAGTGTTATAGTAATATTTTCAGGGTTTTGTTTGTTTGCATTAGGGTCCCGGCATTTCATGGCCGATAGATATTAAACATTCGACTAATTTATATGAACCGAGATAATATTACATTATAGATATATAATTTAAGGGATTTAAAAGGTAGTAAAAAAAAAAATTTAAATAGGAGAAATAAATAAATATCACATTATAACATGGCCTTGGCCAGAAGAACAAGATACAAGGTTCTTTAGATGCATTTTTGCTGGAAATTGTAAAAGTTTTTCTGGTTTCATCTTGCAGAATAAGTTCTTTAAACTTTGTTCTGGTAGAAATCGTTGTCTCATGGCATTAAAACTTGGGCAGGTCAGAAGTATATGCTTTATAGTCAGATTAGTGCTACAGTGCTGACATTTTGGAGCTTCCTCGCCCTTCAATAAATATGCATGGGTCAAAGTCAGATGGCCCATACGACACCTTGTATATACAACCTGGTCGTGTCTGGATCTGAAGGGGTGAAAGGGCATCTTTTTTTCAACCACTGTGCTTATTTCAAATAATTTGTTGTTTTGGCATGCTTAATATTTTTGGGTGGCTGAAACAGATTATCTGCATTTACATTATTTCCTATGGGAAAACGAGTTTCATAATACAAATATCCACCTTAAGAACTCGCCTACAGAACGATTAAACACTTTTAATAGGTTTCACATGAATACGTTGGCCAGTGTTTTGCTGACTAGGAGGTACTTTAGAAACCTTCTTAAAGAAAAAAAAAATTATAATTAATTTGTTACTACATTATGCTAGCGTTTTTTGTTTTTTTTTAGCCTCCTTGTTACATTCCTTGGTCAAAACATGGGACACTTGAGCTTTTGCCATGTTTATGATTTGTCCAGCCCTGCTTTATGACTTCAGTAAAACCTGTAAATAGTAATTGCACCAACCCACATACCAAAGCTTTAATCCCAGGATTCATTAATTCCTTACATATCGCATTTCTTCCCAAAACATTACATTACTTACATTAATTACACTATTACATTACTGTGTGGTCCTGAAAGCCTTCAGCAGGAGGTCGGCTGCCAGTCCGGGAGAAATGTCTCCGTGTGCCACCCTGCGCTCCATCTCGGGCAGCGCCGACCGTACCACCGGGTGTTCCTGAAAGTGGCGCAGGGCGTTTTCCTGGATCAGGCTCCACAGCCAGACCTTCTGCTGCTCACGTCTGCGGGTTTGCAGCTCACCGCTGGACAACATGACGTCGCGATACTGCAGCATGACGTCCCAGAGCTCGGGGACGCCCTGTCCAGTCTGAGAGGACACACGGACCACCTGGACACAACATGACGCATGGCACAGAGAGAGAGAGAGAGAGAGAAAATTTAATTATATAATGCTATATACTCTGACTCGCAGTTATACCGTTTTATATATATATATATTTTAACCAATTAACTATACCAAGTCGTTCGCATTGCGAAATAACATTTCTTTTAATTGTGATTTCAAATGGCAAATTTCATAGTTCAACTCTGAAATTTCTAATAAACTTAGAAAAACAAAACAAGTCTAAGTTTATCAGTGTACAAGTACGTGATTAAATATATTTCACTGGACAAGGAAGTGTGTTCAGATGACAACGTTCATGAAGCTTGAAATTTGTTAACTGTCTCAAAAGGTGGATTCTTATCTCCCTTACATTAGTTTTCCCCGAAATAGAGGATTTTTTTTTCCACACCGATGTTTCAAACCTCCGAGTGGAAATGAAATATTGATTAGCAGATTCAGGCTGCCTCGCTTCATTTCAACAGAATCAGCCGGGGATTTGAACAGATACTACCTGCCGAACATCTGCATTTACACATAGACTGTTTTCACCTGTCTGTTTGTCGAAAACCCGATACGGACAGGTCGACGTGCGATGGAAATTCTTAGACAGAGGATGAAGTTATTATTTCCTTTAAACCGCGCTGTTAAAGCCGGACGAGCAGGAAGGTTAAGCACACCCACACAGGCCTTCTCGGGTTTCAATGACTGATGAACTACAGGCTGGAAAGTCTTCAGATCAGGGAAAAGAAAAATCAATATGGCTGAGTGAAAGGGATGCTGCACTGAGAGCCCTCTGTGGATATGGAGACAAAGATGTGAGCGACTCCCGTGCGAGTGGGTGGCCTCTAATCAGTGAAATGCCATGCTGGCGCGCGGCCAATAGGCAGATGTACTGCTGTGGGGAGAGAAGACAAAAAGGCTGCATGCCAGTGTCCAAAAGGCAGAGCAGAGCATGCTGGGAATTAGACATTAAAGCATGTTACATACATGAAACCCTCTAAGCTCAATCAGAGTGATGGAAAAAAAAAGAAATAAAAATTGTGAAAGAACAAGGGTGGACTGAGGATACCAACCAGGCGTCCCCTCGTTTAGCAGATTGTTACGCGTAATGCTAGTCGTATCGTTTAGCGCTGCTGGCATCCCGACCCCAGTGTTAATTAAAGAAGATGGATCAGTTCTCTGCTATAAAGGCGAGTATTCACAGGCTGGAATGTCCTCAGAGCTCAGCACTCCATCGCCGAGACGTTCTGAGAATAGCAGCCCTGGACTGTGTAACGTGTTCTGGACGACGATCGGGATGACGTCTGCGGACCGCGTGTGCCAAGCAAGAGCGTCAGATCCGAAACAGCCCCCCCTGCTGGCCACAGCGGACCAGAACAAACAACAAGAGAAACATCGTTGAGTATAAATTATATCAGGGATGAGGTTCCATCTCAGTCAAACACATACATGGTAATTTTTTTTTTTTTTTAGAAGAAGAATTTATAAAGAAGATTTATGATGAGGCCCAGAAGGTTGTGAGCTTGAGTCATCTTGTGATGGATTCAGATTTTGTACACACTGGTACAGATCGCTGTCCTGCGTCAGATTGACTTGGGTTATATTTGTGATTTCAAAGTGAAGTTCATATTAAAATAAAAATAAACCAAGACACTAAGAAGTTTCAGTGTGAAACAATGATTTGTTCTGTTTTTTCCCCTCCCACAGGTCAAATTGACCTGAACAATCCTGGAAAAAAAAAATTTGGAACCAGGAATATTAATAACATTAAACTGTGCACAATTTCAATTGTATAATGAAATTCATGGGCACAGCCGACTTAAAACTAGGCAGTTGAAGACAGATGAATGATTGACTTGACTTGATGTGACTAAATTACGTTTTTACAATCTTCAGCTGTCCAGTTTGTGTGATCCTGTACCCACTGTAGTCTCAGGTTTCTGTACTTGAGCTCATCCACCTTAAGAACTTGACACACACACACTCCAACATGCTTTTCTGCTTATGACGCTGTAACGAGAGGTTATTTGAGTTTTCCTGTCAGCTCGAACCAGTCTGTCATTTGTTGACGAGGATGCTTTTAGTTTTTTGTTCTATTCCCGAACTTAACTAAGCTGCTGTCCTCTGATCAACACACAAAACTAAAACAAATGAAGAATATCTCACTCATTCTTTACACCGTTTACCCTGCACACGATCATTCACACATTACAGGCAATTTGGTAACGCCAATTATCCTAATCCTGTCTTTGGACTGTAGGAGGAAACCCACCAAGCACGGGGAGAACATGCAAACACCCTGCCACCATGTCTCAATCCCATGGCTGTGTTTTATTAGGTCTTGTTACTTTTTAAATTAAAATACTCAATTAGCTCCAAACTTTTAAGAAAACATTTAACCTATTTACAAAACTAAAAATAACAATACAGTGGAACCTTGGATTACGAGCATAATTCGTTCCGGAAGCGGGCTCGTATTCCAAAAACACTCGTAAATCAAATAGAATTTTCCCATAAGAAATAATGAAAACTCAAATTATCTGTTCTACAGCCCAAAACAATGAATACATAAAAATAATTAATACAATATATAAAGTAAAAATAAAACAAATTAACCTGCACTTAACATTTAAAAAAAGTAAAAAATAAATCCAGACAGATAAGTGTTCCCGTTTGTGCGCGCAGGCGCTGTGTATTTGTGTGTGTGTGTGTGTGTGTGTGTGTGTGTGTGTGTGTTTGTGAGTGTGTGTGGAATTAGCCCCTCGCCTCATCTTAAACAGTAAAACTCCTCCTCCCTCCCCACACCTCGCTTTAAGTTTCACAACTAACATACACAATGCAAACACTGTTTTAACGGGGAAAAAAATGTAATTTCTCTAATGATACTCGCGTGAGCATACTAACGGAATCACTGCTGTAAAGTAAAAAATAAAAAATAACAAATGAACCAGCAGCTTACCTTAGAAAAGAATCGCGAGTTTTCTGTATAAATAAAGTGTGTGTGTAAATTACGTGCACGCGCACACACAAAGTACACATGAGTAAAGTGTGTGTGTCGGTGTGTGTGGGGCACAGTGTCAAATTACGCGCGCACACACACAGAAGTGAGAGGGAGATGTTGATTATACCAGTAAGAGACGAGCACTAAGACGCAGCAGGGGAGACGATTACCCATAATTCAGCAGTGCAAGAGAGAGAAAAATCATTGGCTCAGTTGTGATCACTTGCCGCTCGGTGTCAAAATAAGAGTCGCATGCGTGATACATGATACTCGGCGCTCGTAAACTAATACTTGCTCGGTTTCAGATTAAAAATTTATTACAAATCTTTGCTCGGTTGGCGGAACACTCGTAAACCACGTTACTCGCAATACGAGGTTCCACTGTAATAAAAAACCTATTTATTTATTATCAATGATGTCTCGTTGTTCCTTCGTTATCGTCCAGTTTTAAAAAACAAGAATAACTCGTTAAAATCAATACAACGCTTAAAAAGTAAATGAATAAAATGTGATCACACAATTGTTTTCTATATCTATAAAGCAAAAACACCGTTATAAAGAAATAAAGACTTTTATTTATTCATTTTTTTATATCTAGTGCTGATTTTTTTAATATATTTTTTTAAATATTCCTGTTTTTTTTCCTTGACCAAAAAATCCCCACAAAATTAGAAAAAAAAGTCTAATAAGGAGGAGCACGTATTCGCACATCTAGTGTTGCTTCACCTCAATTGAAATAAATAAATCAATTCTAAATAAATAAATAAAATTTAAAAAAAAATTGTGTATTAATTTGTGTTTTTATTTTAAACTTAAAACTGTTAATAGACTATATTAAAAAGTGTATACATTTTGTACACAGCTGTGTGTTTGTGGAAATCCAAGGAGTTTTTGAAAACACCCACAACTACTGTACACCCCTACTGATGTCACTGATGTAAACTTTGACCTGTCTCTGCATATACTGTATAGAAGAGATCAGTGGTTAAATCCTAAACAAGAGAGTAGTTAAAATGAGGATCCACTTGCAGAGGATATGTACCTTCGGTATCCAGGTTTTGGATTTCTTTCGGAGCAGCTTCAGCGCACTCGTGTACTCGGCTTGAATCCTGCGAGCTGGAACGACCAAATCACCGTCTGACTTGGTCACCACGACCAGGTCAGCTTTCTCAATGATCCCTCTCTTTATTCCCTTTATTCACAAATAAAAAAAATAAAAAAAAAACAAAGAGAGAGAGAGAATGTTAATCTGTTTCATCTCAGCTAGTCAGCTAATTAGGTTCTTAGTTAGTTTTTTGTTAATTTATGTTGTATGTTGCACCTTGGTCCTGGAGACACGTTATTTCGTTTCATCGTGTACTGAACTGTATATGGTTGAAATGACAATAAAAGCCTACTTGACGATATTTCTAGAAAGATTTAAGCAAGGAATCATATTTTTCTTACCTTGTGTAAACTACAGGTTTAGTCCCCGACCTACAAACAAGTTCGGTTCCGGGAGCCCGTTCATAAGTCCGATTTGTTCTTAAGTCTGACTGATTGAGTCTTCTAAGCCTTTGACACGAATATACAAGGAAAAGCATTACCGATCCACTTGAATGAATCTGTCCTCTTTCCACACACTGCCATCATGCGGCCAAAAACGTAACCGCGCTTAAAGAAAAATTTATCTCACAGTGAAATGTAAAAGTGTCGTCTCTGCGCCTTTAAATCGCGAGGGGCGAATCCCGGGCGCCGTTTTGTCTCAGAGCTGTTTTCCACTGTATTGGACTGTGAACTCTGTTCTGTTGAGGATTTTCCGAGATTAGGATTATTCACCATCAGGACAGCTTTACATTTTCTATTATCATCCCGGACTGATTCAGCCACTTTTGCGATTTGTTTGCATCTACGAATGGTCATAGAACCGCGCTCTGTTCGCAATCTGTGGAAATTTGTGACTGGAATGTTCATAAGTCGGGGACTACCTGTATTAATAAATGAATGGAAACGTTCACCTGTAGCTCGTCGCCTCCTGCTGGTGGAATCAGCAACACGAAAAGGTCCACCATATCGGCCACAGCAAACTCAGACTGTCCAACACCTGTACACACACACACACACACACACCACACACACACACACACACCACGAATCAATATTGAGTCATGTTAAAATGCAATGACATCACATATACAGCATGAACATTTCAAAGAAGGAAATAAACGACAGCTGAGATACCTCCTGGAATTAAACACACCCTTACCCACTGTTTCCACAAGCACAATGTCGTAGCCCGCTCCCTCACACAGGACTATGGCTTCGTTGGTGGTCCTCGTTACCCCACCGAGCGTGCCTGACGCCGGAGACGGCCGGATAAAGGCGTTCATGTCTCGTGAAAGTTCGGTCATCCGCGTCTTATCGCCCATCAGCGAGCCTGTGACGGCACTTTCACGTTAAAAATTTTCCACATGGATGTATAACAGTATTCGTGCCAGAGTGCTGTTGATTCATTTGTTTCTAAGAGCAACTCTGACAGCAGCGTATTTACACATCGCAAGTTTCATTTCTATAGTAATAAATACGGAACGTAATTCCCAGGAACGTGCATGACGGACACGTACATATGATCATGGATAAGGTGAAGTTTTCTGGGAGAAAGTTTTTATTGTTAAAGTTATGGGAAGAGGCAAATGCGAGGTGCGTTCAAGTCAAACCAAAACCTTTGATTGTCCAAGATATCAGAACACAGTTCTGAGAGTAAAACCTCCTTTTATTTCTCTATATGATCTCCTGCTACACTAATGCACTCATCCCAATGTTTCAGTCGATCATTTTGATTGTGTAAAGCTGCTTTGCGACAATGTCAATTGTTAAAAGCGCTATACAAATACAACTGAATTGAACTGAATTTCTACTACGTGTTTATTCACCAGAAGTTTCATCAAAGGTTTGAACTGAAAGCCCCTTGTACCTTAAACAAAACAACAAAAAAATATACAATTCAATAAGTTGACCTGAGATCTGTCATAATGAAAAAAGACAAAGCTGCACAATACACCGCGCGGTTGTTTGGATTGAATCGTTTTAGACGTCGCCCTGTGCGTTATGACGGTTATGGCGAGCGCTCACCTCCCGTAGTGCACGAAGACGGATCCACGGCCAGCACCGAGACTTTGTGGCCTTTACCCGTCAGCATTTTCCCCAGAACCTCGATGAAGGAGGATTTCCCAGCACCGGGAGGACCGGACAAACCTGCAGTAACAATAAACACTGGTTATTAAAAAACAGGTTATTAAACAAATCTCATTTAATGAGCTGCTTTTTTCATTTGCCTGCTATTAATAAGCTCAGGTCTTCTGGAAAGGCTTTGTACTAAATGAGGATGAGGATCTGGACTTATGAGCATTACTGAGGAGATGTCGGGATGTCGAGGAGCCTCCAATCGAGACACTCGAGTTCTTCTACTTTGACCTTCTATGACAGCAGGAATATTAGTGACTCTGCGAGGATGTGAATGTGTGTGTGATTCCCATCCAGAATCTATTTCTGCTTAGGCTTAAACCAATTCCTGTTTTATTAAAAGCTGTTTTGGTTTATTCAGACAGCCAGCGTGTCTAACTCCTCCACTCACCCACTCTGAAGGCGACCGGTTTCCCTCCCGCGAGCCTCTCGCGCTCTTGCCGGTACGCCAGCACCCTCTGGAGGAGCACCTGGGCGAGCTCCTTCTTCCGAGGGTGCTGCGTCTCCACCAGTGTTATGCACTCGGCCAGAGATGACCTCTGACCCCGGACCAGGCCGTCGTACAGCCGCTCGAGCGCCGTCCCCTCTCTGAGCGTCAGATCCGACATGCTGTGGCTCAGAGCCTCCTCCGTGGACACGTTCCTCCCGCGAGACACGACGCACGCGCGTCCATCGGCACTGGTCCTCTGAAGGATTTTCGAGAAATGTTTGGAAAGTGGGGCCGAGCTCAGAGACCTGATGCGGAACAAACACGGGAAAAGAGCAGCTGGAGCCATGGCACTGTGAGGCGCCGAGACCGAGGGACGCAAAGAGAGAGACAGAGAGAATCAAAAAGTGAGTGTATCGAAAATTCCATGCTATAAAAATAAAAAGTTATTAAAAAGTTATAAAAATAAAATAAATAAAAATAAATAAAAAGTTCGTTTGTATTATAATCTAATTTATATTGAATATATTTATGTTAATTGAGGTGAAGCAATAAAAAATTGCAGTTTTTTTTTTTCATTTTTAAGTTTCTAACTTCATGGTTTATACCTTTTTTTGTACATTTTATACCTAAAATTTTCTTTTAATATAGTATGAAACAGTCTTAGTTTTAAAATAGCAAGTAATAGACTTAAAAGAGAAAGAAATATATAAAATTTATATAATAATTATATAATAAATATAATAAAATGTATAAATAATTTATTTATTTACAATGTATTTACTTTGATTGAGGTGATGCTCCTTATTAGACTTGTTTTTTTTCATCAAGAAATAAATCCAGAAATATTTTTTAAAACAGTAAAATAAGAACCAGAGTTGCTCAAGCCAAAACACTAAATTTTAAATTAATTGAAAAAAAAAAAGGTATTTATTTCACTAGAACCATATTTTTTTAGCTTTATATTTAACACAGAATGGGCAAAAGATCAGCCACAAGGGGGCACTATTACACTGCCACTGAGATGCAGATAAAAAAAAATCTATTATAGTCTAAATATAGGTAAAGTAAAAATTTTAATTTTTTTAAAGTAAAAATTAAATCACCTGATTTTTATAAATAGGATTTGTTAAGTTTATTTGTTTGCTTGTTTGTGTTTTAGGAGACACCTAAAATACAAAAACAGTGCGGCTTTATCTGACTGTAATGATGCTTTAGGCTCAGATAGAAAGAAAGAAATTTATAAGGAATAATTAAATTTAATTAAACTAAATGAATCATTTAAATTGTTTAAGTGTTGTTTCTGAGACACGCAAATTTAAAAAAGTTACTTTCTGACCTTCTATCCGTCTGTCTGTCTGTCTGTCTGTCTCACTCTATATCTTTGTTGAAAACAGAAAAAAACAAGCACAAAGTTAAGAATATATTTTAAAAGACCAACGTTAGACAGACAGCCAGATAGATAGACAGGCAGATAAACAGAGAGACATACAAACAAACAGACATATAGACAGATGCATACAGTCTTATGCAAAAGTTTAGACACTCCTTGATAAATAACAGATTTTGGTGATTTTTTTTATTTATTGAAAAGACACAGTCTCTTTTGGAGATGGAAAAAATGCACAATATTTTCAGCAAGCATTGGTGCATAGTTACTTTTTATGTCATAAATTGAACAAAGTTAAAAAAAAAATTTTTTTAACTTTTGGGCACCCTACAAAAGTTTGGGCACCCTATATAATCAGTACTCAGTAACGCCTCCTCTGGCAGATATCACAGCTTGCAAACGCTTTTTATAGCCGCTAAAAGTCTTTCAATTCTTGTACTTGGGATTTTCTCCCATTCTTCCTTGCAAAAGGCTTCTAGTTCTGTAATATTCTTTGGTCGTCTTGCATGCAGAGCTCTTTTAAGATCTACACATACATTTCAGTGATGTTTAAATCAGGGGACTGTGATGGCCAAACCAAAACCTTCAGTTTGCGTCTCTTGAGGTTTTCCATAGTGGATTTCGAGGTATGTTTAGGATCATTGTCCTGTTGTAGAAGCTCCTCTTTTCAGCTTCAGCTTTTTTACAGATGGTGAGATGTTTGCTTCCAGAATTTGCTGGTATTTAGTGGAATCCATTCTTCCCTCCACCCGTGCGATGTTTCCTGTGCCACTGGTTGCAACACAACCCTAAAGCATGATAGATCCGCCCACATGCTTAATAGTTGGCCTGGTGATCTTCTCATGAAATGCTGCTCCTTTTTTTCTCCAAACATGCCTTTGCTGATTGTCCCAAAAGAATTTTATTTTAACCTCATCAGTCCACAGCACTTGTTTCCAAAACGCATCAGGCTTCTGTTGCAGACTTCTGACGTTGGATTTTATGATGGGGACGCAGGTAAGGTTTTCTTCTGCTGACTCTTCCATGAAGGTCTTGTGGAACGGTGCACCACCACTCCTGAGTCTGCTGAATCTTCCTGCAGGTTTTTTGCAATCAAATGTGGGTTTTGATTTGTCTTTCTGACCAGCGTACGAGCAGTTCTCTCGCCGAGAGTTTTCTTGGTCTTCCAGATCTCATCTTGACCTCCACAGTTCCCCTGAACTGCCGTCTCTTAATTACATTTCTCACTGTGGAAACTGCAAGCTGACGACGCTTTGTTTTCTTCTTCTAGCCTCCTCCTGCATTGTGGGCATCAATAACTTTCATTTTCAGAGTCTTACACAGCTGCTTAAAGGAACACAAGGATGTTGAGTGTCTGCAAGTGTCTGCACAAGGTTTGAAGAGTCAAAGTATTTGTAAAGCTTTGAAATTGGCATTTACTAATGACAGCTGTTGCCAAGTGTAGGAAATTCTAACCATCAGATCTAACCAGCTGATTGAGGTCTGAAACCTTGTAAAAAGCATTGAGGGTGCCTAAACTTTTGCAAAAGACGATAGATAGATAGATAGATAGATAGATAGATAGATAGATAGATATTCCTTCTTTAAAATGTGAATATTAGTAAATAAGTTATTCCAGGTTTATAAAAGTAGATAAAACTAATACACACACTATAATAATGTTAATGACACTTTCTCTCTCAAGGTGAAATAACACAGAGCACAAACGTGTCATTAGTCTAAAACTATTTCTAATATAACTTTGTACCACACACTCACAAACAAACACACAAACATCTTACACATCTACACAGGGTATTTACCTCCAGCCCGAGCACCCACTTCACTAACCCGGTCGCTCAATTAGCGGCCGAGTCCCAAAACCCTCCCGGAGTAATAAGAAGTGCACTAGATCAACTGAAAGCGCCGTTATTTCAGCTCCGTTATAGCGCGCTGAGGGAGTGAATTTCGAGGAGTTTAGGATCCAGCCGCGCTCACTGACCTCCCTCAGAAGGCAACAGGGCGCTAACGTTCTCTTCCGGGTCGCAACCTGGAATCGCGTTAGAACTTTTCATAATAAAAGTCTAAAACAAAACGAGGCTACCGAAGGCAAACACACATTGAGTACATGCCGTCACTGATATTCACATTATTATAAATTAAACTACATTACTATATTATTTATAATAAGTATAAATTATAAATATAATAATTTTTTGTTTAGCAAACTATTTTAAATAATTAATTGTCACCTGTTGCACAATATGAACACTTTTGTCTATTTGCCCTGTACTTCTGCTTCCTATGTTTCTATTTATCATGATTACTGTAATTATTGTTATCTATCTGTCTGTGTGCAGTCTGGGTATTAGGGAGGGCAGCTAGGGAGAGTAGATGGGGAGAGTGGAATGGAAATATTATGTTAAATGTTAAGAGTCCTTCATCATATCTTCATTAGGAGTAACTTCTTTAATTTATAGAAGATGGAGGCCTCAATACTGCAGATTTTTTTTCTGTACCTCCATACAATCCCGTCTCGGAGGTCTACAAACAATTCCTTGGACCTCATGACTTGGTCTGTGCTCTGAGTTGCACTGTTAACTGTCGGACGTTATATAGACTGGTGTGTGTCTTTCCAAATCATGTCCAATCAACTGAATTTACCACTGGTGGACTCCAATCTAGTTGGTGAACCATCTCAAAGATGATCAGTGGAAATAAGATGCACCCTGAGTGTCACGACAAAGGCTGTGAATACTTAAGTATGTGTGATTAAAAAAAATATTTAAAAAAAAGTTTATATGTAATAAATTTGCAAAGATTTCAAATAAACTTCATTCACGTTGTCATTATGGAGTGTTGTTTGTAGAATTGTGAGGAAAATGATTCATTTAATCCATTTTAAAATGAAGCTAACATAACAAAAGCGCTGTGAATACTTTCCAGATGCACTGCAAGTACTGTGTGTGTGTGTGTGTGTATACACTTGTCTGTGTGTGTAGTGTGTGTGTTTTTATGTACTGTGTGTGCCTGTTCGTGTTTGTGTTCTGTGTGCCGTCTTGTTTGTTGTACGTACTGAGTATGTACACCTGTCTGTGTGTGTGTGTAACTTCTGTATTTTTAAGCAGTGTGTGTAAGTACTGTGCTTATGTGTGTGTGTGTGTACATGGAAACACAGCTACTACATCGTTGTCCTCCACTACGACACACCGCTGTCAGTACTCATGAGCTGACTCCATCTCACTCATGTTCATGTGTTTGTTCAGTATGAAGGCGTTCTGAAAAGCCTCAGACACACACACACACACACACACACTGCAGAACATCATTCAGTATCAGTTCCCGGGTTCGGCTTCAGCTGTTACTTTACATTAAAATAAGACGCACACCTCACACACACACACACACACAAACACACACACACACACACAAATCTGTGATACTGAAACAATTTTATTATTGTATCTCCCAGGAGAGTTTTCATATTTCGTGGCTAAAACTGCTTTCTGGAAAACACTACACAGCAACAAGAGCACAAAAGAAGGACGGAAAACAGAGACACACAGCCACTTAGGAAAAAGTGCACGTACAATAGAATTTCTTTAAAAAACAAGCAAAATGTTTCAGTTTAAAACAGCGGATGGGATTTCTCTCGAATAAAAAAAGAAAGGTAATGAGAAATATAAACTTTTTACAAAAAACAAAAACACAAATAAAATAGTGCCATTTAGAAAGTAACCGAATGAAATCAGTTATTTCGTTTTTTTTAAATGCTATAAATGTCCAGGCGAGGCTTTACTGCTGCGGCGCCGCTTTCAACATGGGACTCAAGTTTCCGAATTCACGGCAGGATGTTTACGGGAATCCGTGGTGCTTTGATTTCGCACCGTATGACTGAAGTGGCAGTAAAGCAGCTCGTGGGTTGTGCTAGTGATCAGAAGGTTGTGAGGTCGAATCTCAAAATAAGGTTCAGCAACAGGTAAATCCTTCCAGTTTTCCTAAAGCATGGTTTAATAAAAACATCTTTATGTGACCGGAGACGCGGTATGTGAGGACACGCGCCGACGTCACCCTGAAATGCGTCTCGCGTCGCCCCTAACACAACGTTTTATCGTGCCAAGTTTAAGCTGCTGCTTTTTGACGAGTTCGTACGTTCGTCAGAGGAGGAGCACATCTCGTAGCAGCCGGCCGTCCGCAGATTAACTTCAAGAGAGAGAAGAGTGAGGCTGGTGAAGGAATGAACTGCGTGTCGCTGCTAAAACCGACGAGACTCGCAGACGTTAGACGTAATTACAAAGGAAGAATAAGCAGAATGTGTCGTTCGTTACTTTATAAAAAGTGCAGCTGCTGTGGTATAAGAGGAATAAAACGGTACGAACTTCTTGTTCTATGAAGAATAGAAAAGAACGTTAACTGCAAATCGGTACGATACGGCTGAAACAATCCTTTTCTCTGCGTCGTGGAACTGATTAGCTCCAGGAGTATTAATCAGACGACTGCTTTGTGGATAAAATCTGGAGAATAAAGGCTAAAAAAAACAGGAAGCATGGCTGATTATCCGGATTGTGTGACAACATCCGTTGTTAAAAAGCGCTCTATAAATATAGCTGAACTGAATTAAACGGTCACATCCTGTGTGGTGGACTAATTTCATGTCATTAGTAAAATCCAATGTGTGCCGTTTTTGTTCTCCTTCCAATGCGCTTGTATCACGTGTTTTTCCACATAATCGAGCTACGAAAGAACAGCCAGTGGGTGGTTTCAGTTCCTTCTCATAATCACTGACCGACGATTTTTTTTTATTATTTTTTTCTTTTTATTATAATAAAATGTAATACAATAATAAACAAAGATCATTTTTAGGACCTCATGGAAAGGACTATTTTGAGAAACTCCTGTTCCTATCTTTAGGAAAGCGCTATGCTGATGGACGCTGGCTGTCACGGTGATTGACAAGGGAGAGATAGAGTATGCCCCGCCCACCCAGTGAGCATGACCAACTTTGCTACATGCAATCATGTTTCATGTTCAAACATAATACTAACAGGATCTATAGTCAGGAACACGCCTGTCAGTTTTACTCGGACATCAAACAAGATATTTGCGATAATGCGGTAATCTTTCTAAAAATGTTGTAAATGCCACGAATCACACATCTGTATTTCATTAGTAAACATTGAGCTGATCGGATGCGTACAAATTGGAATTTTGTTTATAAATAATATTCACTGTTCCATATTTAAACTTCAAACAAACAGTTTGTTTCATCGCATTAAACAGGACCAATCAAGACTCCATTTGTTCTATGTTTTGTTTTTAAATGCTACTAGTCAGCTCAGGATATAACATTAGAAGTTATGGAAAAAAAACAGGTAAGTCTGGTTTTAAAATGTAAGAAGTCTTTTTTTTTTTTTTTTTTATAACCAACATATCGGATTAATTATTTGGAACAGAGAACTTATTAATATAGACGGGGGAAAAAGTTCCAGTACCGCCAGACTGATGCTCCAAAATGTTTATGAATTTTATGTTTGAAATTTTTTAATTATTATTATTATTATTATTATTATTATTATTATTATTTATGTATGTTTGCATTAGAGGTGGTTTTAAATCGTCACAGTTACGCTTTTTAAACGAGTTTGTGCAGAATTGTAAGAAAATCTGAAAAACCATACAAAACCATAATACTTACGGAAATCGCAATACAAAATCGAATCGCCACCTAAACATCATGATAATACGGTATCGGGTGACACATGGTGATTCCCATCTCTACTTATTAATATGGCGCGGACGCTTGGCGGTTAAACAGTTTTTGCATATCACTCTCTGAACTACACCCTTTTCAATTTAACTGCTGTGATTTTATTTACAATATCAACAATAACGATTTGCGTCTTGGGTTAAGAAGGAAAAGTGAATTTCGAGCGCACCGTGAGCGCCTCCTGATGTACCGCACCTGGCCGTGACAGCGATATCCAGCAACACTGGGTTGGGGAAAAAAAATAATAAAATACTTCAAACACTCCAAACCAAAAACACAGCAAAGGAACGAAATTTTTTCTTTGTTTTCTGTCCGTTTCATTTTCATAAACGCGAACGACCTTCAGTGTCTTCCGATCACTATTGTAAGTGTTTAGGATAAAGGAACATCTTCATTAGGAGTTAGCAATTTCTCCAATACTCGTTATCTGTTAAAATGTTACTGGCGAAAAAAATACAAATAAACAAAACAATATCCAAAACAGACAGCACAGCATTTCCTCTAACAATCAGCACATCTACCTTTAAAAAATAAAAATAAAAAAGTATACACTGCCTTTAAAATGATCTGAAATCAATCGGATGCAATATAAGTAGAGCACGAGTCTGCCTACGTGCCCCTACTCGACTAACATCATGCCGTTTAACCCACATATTATTTCCCCCGTTACAACACTTATGATTATTCATCATCTTTATTTCCCCAATGTTTTTTTTTTTGTCTCATTTTGCTACATTTTCTTGCAAAAACAAAAAAGAGCATAAAAACTGTAATACATTCTGTTCTACACAGCACGGACGCTTCTTCTGTTCATCTGACGCACAATGTCTACGATTATTTACTCGTTTTTAATCTCTAAGCAGGTCAGTCGTGTCGCATAACCCCTCTACTGTATAGTATAGTACTGTACCTACACGAATCCCCCCCTCTTCAATGGAATAATAACATATTTCACAAACCAAAAAAAATAATAATAAAGGGAAAGGAGAAAGTGTGAAACAGGAGAGCGAGCGCCTGCTGTCACGAGATCGAAGGAGGATACTCTTGCAGCGGGTTCGATGGCCTCATCAACGATTGCGATTGGTCACACAGAGTTATCAAGTATCTTCCAGACGTTCGCTGACTGAGGACTTACAAGAAAAATCGTATACAACCCCCAACCCCCCCCCCCCTCCCCCCTTAACCTCATAACCCCATAACCCCGCTCCCTCCCCCCTCCGCCCACTCCTCTCCATGGAGTTTTTAGGACACGGAGGAGATGGGGTTGTGAGGAGAGCCCATCTGCGTCAGAACCTTGTCCAGCCACTGCAGCGGTCCGTGGAGGTGGATCTCGATCCAGCAGGGGGTGCTGGTCACGTCCTGACGGTGGTACTCGGCTCCCCAGCCCTGGACACAGAAATCAACACGAGCACTGATGACTACACAGCTGGACTGAACATGAGTGATTAAATATCGCCCCTTCCTTATAACATTAGTTTGCACAAACAATACAAACTAACTTCAAATAGCAGCGTTTAACATTTAACTTAAAAGTATTTACATTAAATTCCGTCGTCTGCCATAATTAATATTTCTAACCAAACTTAAATAAATAAATATATGCAAATAATTCCCTCTTGCCACTCAGGACGGCATTGTGGGAAGAGTTTCAAGTGTGACAGTAAATCACTTAAAAATCTATTTTGAATCACGATTCATAACTGCATAGATTTTTTTTTTTACCCAATAGATAGATAGAAGTTTTTAAACTTGACATTGTGAAAATAAACATATTCTTATTGTAATTTATGGGTAAAATGGGTTTTATTATTATTATTATTATTATTATTATTATTATTATCCCATTAACCCCGAAGAGCCTGCAAAAAAAGAAAAAATTACCAAAAATAAAATTGAAGCCAAAACCATATAATTTTCAGACTACATCAATCTTTGCGACAATGGCGTAAAAATAACTAATGAGTAAAAATAAACCATATCTAAACAAAAAGTCATATGATAATTAAAAACACTATATACTGAAATTATTTCTACACATATTGCGAATATTAAAATGCAACATTTAACAATTAAATACACTATTTTATATTGAAACATATTTATCTAATCTACACCAGATCTCTTTAAGAGGACGCTTAACAATATTTATTTATCACCTCTAAATATATTTTTTAATAACCTTAATCACAATGAATTGCAGATTTTTGTGATTAAATAATTCCACAGGTCCTTATGGTGATTTAGATTTTTGTGTGATTAATTGTGTATTACTTTGATACATAGATTATAACTAAATGAATAAATAAATAAATAAATAAATAAATAAATAAGGAAATGTAATCATATTTATAAGTTCAAACCTGGTTCAGTGCTTGCAATTATGCAAATATAGAAGTCAATGAGTTAATCAGAACCAAATAAATAAAAAAAACACAAATAAATAAATTTTAAGTCTACAAGCAAAGAAAATATTATTATTATTATTATTATTATTATTATTATTGTTGTTATTATTTGTTATTATTATAATTATAAAACAAGACTAAATGTATTGTGAAGCAAAGTAGGAAAAATGGAGGAGAATAATTTAATAACACTGGATAATTCTTCACTAAAATACTGTACGAGTAGATTTAAAAAATAAAAAATAAAAAAAGAAGAAAAAAGTGATTTGAGAAACTGTTATTTCAACAGATCCACTTCTGGAAGCCATTAGAAAGTAATAATATCAGATATTGTATTTCTAAAACAGGGCACTTATTCTTGTTAAAAACACAAACTCCTTTTTTAACGCCATGCTTCAGTCTGCGATCTGCGTTTGATTAATTCGTCTAAATCTCCCTCAGTAAAGATCAAAGTGACGCATCAGTATCTTCATTCCTGCTGATTTATGGCATTGATCAGGCTGGAGTTTTCCTGCCGAGGTGGACACACTGAGACGGACACGCTACCTTGACGAAGCTCATGCGGATCGTGCACATCTTGGTGAGCTCGTAGACGGCCTCGAACCCGTGGTTGACGGATTGGGCGAGCAGCTCGGCGAACTCCTGGTTGTTGAAGATCTTGAGGCTGCAGCCGCTCGGGATCTTGCAGACGGTGGTGTGGTGGAAGCCGTGGTGGTGGTTGCAGTTGCGGCTCTGCACGAAGATGCTGCTGTCGCTCAGGCACTCGGCGTACACCTCGCCTCCAACGTAGTACAAGTGCACACCTGGGGGCCAGCAAAACACAAGGAAACATCTGTATCCATTATAACCTCATTAAAACTCCTGGATTAGAGTCAGAGTGGTCCTGGAGTAAGACTACAAAAACCTAATAATGTGACCTTTGGAGATGTGTGGTGTGGTTTACTGGGGTCTATACCAATGTAGCATAGTGCTGTTGGAATCTTAATGCTGAGGAAAGCTGTGACCGTCGGTAAAGCAAGACACTTTCAAAGCAAATTCACACTCAAGAACGATCCATGGTGGACAGTAAGTTTCTCTTTATATGTCCACTTACTCTGCCTCAGCATACCGGCCTAGTGTGTTTTTTGGGGCTTGGAGCATTACCTGTCTTTTTTGTTTTTAAATGATCAATGTTGCTATTTTTCTCATTCAGTTGAAATTAAACAAAGCCTCTGCAGAGCAAATGCAGTTAAAATAAAGGAAACATCTCTCTGTGGTATTTTTTGTGTCTTTGTCTAGTCGGATATCGTGACACTGTACTATGATCCTAATGGGAATTTGCTGATCGATTGAAACGAGGCCATGCAGTACACCTCCAGGAAGTGGACCGAGTAACATTAATCTATATTATCAGTTTGCACGAGCTGCGCCCTGATGAACTGCATCGTCAGGTAAACCGCACGGAAAACCACAGATACATCCGCGATGTGCGCAGCGTCCCGTGTCGAACCTTTGCCGATGTGCCGGCGCGTGTTCTCGATGGTGGAGTTGCGGTTGACGTTGGACAGCAGGCCCAGGCAGAAGCGGTTGCGATTGTTGGACGGGTCGGTGAAGCCGTCCACCAGGACGCTGGTCGAGGACGCCTGGAAGGCTTCTCCGACCCGGTTATTCAGCTCGTAGTACACGATGGAGCACCAGTGCTTGGGTTCTTCGTAGGCCACTGACTGGACGTCTGCACACAGAAACAGAAAAAAAAAATATATATATATATATATATATATATATATATAATTAGGTATCATACAGTACCGTGCAGGAGTCTTGAGCCGCCCCCCCCCGAATCCATCTAGGAACCTCCGTAGTCCAACGGTGACCATTGTATTGTATTGGACCTCCAGCCCACATTCACACTACAGTCAACTTGGGAACGCCAATTACCCTAATCGACATGTCTTTGGACTGTAGGAGGAAACCGGAGAACCCAGAGGAAACTCACCAAGCACTGGGAGAACATGCAAACTCCACACACACACAAACAGACCCAAAGCGGAATTCGAACCCGGACCCTGGAGTTGCAAGGCGACGATGCTGACCACTTAGCCACCGTGCCACCTCATTTCCTCCCAATAAAGATGAACTCAAATAAACTAAAGAAACTTGAACAAATCGTCTCCTGGAACAGGCTGGAAAATGCCTACAGTTACAATTCATCAACTGTACTGAATTACATGACAGATATTACATCATGGGAGTTTTTCTTTCTTCCCCGATGACCCAGGATGACAATGACGAGATGTAAATTGTCAAATCATCTCGGGCGAAATTTAATGCACCACTCGTTGGAAATTAATGTTATGTTGTGGAAAAACACCACCTACCTAAAGATGGTACGATAAAATATTAGAGGCTGCTGGGTTAGGTTTAGGGTTTTACCTTTTTTTTTTTTTTTGTAATCAAATAAGCTGCTATGTCAACATCTCTAAACTAGCATTATCTGATCGTATTCTAATCGGATCATCACTAACGTATTTAATCTAATTACACACAGCTTTGTATTAACGGATTTAACGGATACACATGGTGCGTATCAGATGAACATGCACGTCTGCGCCCGTGTCGTGCCCCGTGTTTGCCCTCAGTGAGTCAGCCCTTCTGCCCTTCCCTCATCCTCCCCCAATCCCCCCCCTTGAGAGAGCTGAAGTGTGTTTATTCAGCACGCGGCTCTCTTCTGCTTCCTGAGTCGGGTGGCACGGAGGTGCAGGTGTGTTTTGTCTACCCCTTTCCCATCAGCGTTCTCACAATGGGGCAGCGACGTACGCTACTATACAGGATGCAGCTTGAGCCCTTTTTCCCAAAACTCCCACTCCACTCGAAAAAAGAAAAAAGAAAAAAACTACGAAGACAGAACACACAGCTTCATATGCATGGACAAAAACAAAAACAAAAAATTCAGTAAAAAAATGCCTATAAATGCCTATTTTTATAGTTTAAACCCTAAATATGCTCCCAAAACATTTTAATTTCAGTTCAAACTCAGCTTATTACATTACCTTTTTAAAAAAATTAAGACAATGTAAAGGTAAACCCGTGTACTGTACAGTACTGTACTGCTGTGGCTCCCGCAGTGCTAGAATGTAAAATCCAGATGTTACACCTCTGTACTGTAATTCATCCAAGTGCGTTTTCGTTGGTATCAGTACTGTGGGGTAAATACGGTAATAATTCACCATCACAAGCCGCGCTTTCGTCAAGGTGGCTAATATCAAATACCATATTTTATTTGGAAATTTAGCAGAATTTACACCAACATTTATGTTACAAAATTTGTAAATTATATTGTTATTAATAGTCTAGCGTTAAAACGCGTGAAAAATTATATACTGGCACAAAAAAAAAGCCATTAAAAAAATTGTCGAGGAAATTTGTAGTTGGAAATTATTAGTTAGATTCTCAGGAAAAATCCGCGAACGACTGAGGCAGCGAACACCGAACCGCGACTTCGTGGTGGTCGACTGTACCTGATATTTCTATGACAAACTAACGACATCCAGGTGTACAAACCGTCAGCTATACATTAGGTTAAAAGAATCAAAAAATATATTGTTTTTTTTATTGAACACTGAATATGAGAAAAGAAATCTGTAAAATGTTTTAAGAAATAAAACTGTGCAATAAACATTTTAAGAAGAAAACTAATGAAAAAGTTAAAATACAAACACTGTACAATTCTTTTGAGATTTGAAACAGCACCGAACATCACATCACCTGCTTTGTCGGATCTCGTGGTGTAACAGACCGGAGCCGAGCTGTTGGTGACTCAACACACTTTTATCAACACACAATTTATATTTCCGCTCGCATCACACTCACACAGTACTGGAACATTAATCCTACAGGTTTTTTTTTTTTTCATCTTTCCTAATATTGCCCTTCTGTTTAAAAATTATGTAATTAATATTTAATTATAAGATTTTACCTAAACATTGGACAACTTAACGTTTTATTTAAAACTAGCGCTAGTACGCGTAATTGACAGGAAAAAATAGTTTGTAGAAATAGTGAAAAGGTTCAAGCTCAAATGATCTGACGAGCTTTAATGTAATCAGTGATATTATTATTATTATTATGTCTTTCTGTACATCAGAACAGTCTGTCTAACTTATTAATACAAAAAAAAAAAATCTAATATTGTATGTTTGAGTATCTTACGCCTTGCTTAAGTTGTTGTTCTTTCATCATCAACTAAATACACTCCCTGTTCGGTAATCGGAGAGTGAATCAATGATGAGAAATGGAAAAAGTAGATCAGATGAAGATGAAGTTTTGTCTTAAAAAGCATCTGCAACTGAACATCACAGATATAAGGGAGATGATAATCGACTTCGGAAAGATCAGAAAGTCCCTGTCTCCTGTCGCCGTTGTGTGTGTGTGTGTGTGTGTGTGTGTGTGTGTGTGTGTGTGTGTGTGTGTGTGTGTGTGTGTGAATGCAGGTGGACACCTATTTTAATATCTAGGGGTACGTCTGGATGACAGACTGGACTGGAGCACGAACACGGTGGGAGAGAGCGTCACCTCTATTTCCGAAGCAGACTCGAGTCCTCTGGGGTTTGCAGGTCACTTCTGAATGTGTTTTATCCGTCTGTTTTTTTTTTATGAGTGTCGGAGATGCCAACAGGATTAATAAGCTGCTCAGGAAAGTAGGCTCGGTCAAAGGAACCGGACTGGACTCACTAGAGACGGTGGTGAAACAAAGGACACTTAAAAACATACTGAACAACGATCCTCACCCACACTGCGCTGTCATAAGAAAACGAAAAGAGCAGATTCAGTGACAGACTGGGGACGAGAGTCCGCTGCACTACGGGGGGGTCGTTTGTACCCGAAGCCATTAGGATCTTTAATGCAGGGCCGAGGTATCGATGACGAGTCCTTGTCGACGTCTCCTCAAGACCTGCTACCTACTGTACAGTAAATAGTACTTTTGTGTACTTATTTTATTTATATTATTTATGTTTTGTTTTTTCATCTTTGTTTTGGTGTTTTTGTTGTTACGTACTTGTGTATGTTTTAGCTGTCTGTGACTGTTATTCTGCACTTATCTAAATAAACAAAAAGTTCAACTATGTATCCTTGTTTTTATCCGATCTGGAAAATGACCTGATCTGTGATTTAAATCTGTGAGATGATCAGATCTGAGCTGTGAGCTTCACCTCTGGTAGCTACTAGAAAGAAAGAAATAAAATCAAAAAAAAAAAACATGAAATCTAAAATATGTGCGTAGTGACATTATCTTCCACTACAGCTGTGAATCACAAACTGCCAACATTCCTGGGGCCAGACACCATAGCACACCCATAGATATACCCTGCGGAGCCACGCCCCAAGAGGTCTAGGGCTGCCCCGGTGGCACAAGGGGAACCCAAAACCTAGGTGTTTATAATGTTAATGGTTTCAATGTTATGGCTGTAATTATGAGTAACTTGTGTCGCTGATTAAATGTTACGCCTCATACAAAGTGAAAATCTTTTATTTTTCCCTGCCAAGCTCCTGCTCAGCATCACTGTCCAGTAGGTGGCGGTAACACACTAACGGCCCGTAAAGCCCCAATTTTGCAAAATGCAAAATGAGTTTTTGTTCAAGATGAATGATCTATATGAGCAAAAAACAATATTTATATACACACACAGTCAGCCAAAAAAAATATTATACACTTTATACAAATTATATAAATATTTGAATACTAAATATATTGCTAAACATTATACACTGATTTAAGTGACACCATTATGATAATATTAACATTATATTAATATAATATATATCATACTATTTTTTCTTTTCCTGACTTTCCTGTGTACACATATTTGGGAGACATTTTAAAAGTAACTTATACTGAACGGTATACAGTATCTGATTAAATCTCAGCGCTCCCTTCATGACATCGCTGATATTAAATCACCACGTCAGTTCGCTCCGTTAAAGGAAAAGCAAAAAACAAAAACAAATTCAGCTCAGCTCCGCCATCCTGTTCACTCATAACCAATAAAAAAGTAAGACCAAAGCGCGGACAGTTTTATCACTAAACCCGGAAAGGTTTTCCCCGTGAGCCGTCGTTCAGAGATCCAGGACTCCGCCCCCCTCGCTGCTGACGAGCCACAGCATCAAAAATGAATCATTAGGTACAAGCAGAACCCGAGACACGCTGTACTACAGAATCATCCGGAAGGACTGAAGTGGATGTGATTGGGGGGGGGGGGAATGTTTATGTGTGTGTGTGAGAATGTGTGTGAACATGAGCGTGTGTGAGACTTCCTGCACCTGTAGTGTAAAGCGAAGCAGGTGCTGACAGACTGAGGAGATGATCTCAGGCAGAGGTGATGAATAGTACTGCCTGTGTGTGTGTGTGTGTGTGTGTGTGTGTGTGTGTGTGTGTGTGTGTGTGTGTGTGTGTGTACGTGTACCTGTCCGGTTGTTGATGTCTAGAGGAAGGTTGGGCGGCAGCATGTTGGTGTCCATTGGCTGGGGACAGTCATGTGTCATCTGCTCCTCAGAGGGCATGTACGCCGGCGGCGGAGTTTCTGTGAATCAAAAATCATCATCGAGCTTTAATCCACGATCCAGATGATCACAAGTCAAAAACCGACCCTGGAGCGCTGAGAACGGAGGACATCCCACTGTTTCACACGTTGTCTGCATCGTAGCTCCCCTGTCGTTACTGGTTACAGCAGTGTTTTATTCCCCTTATACTGAACCTAAAAAAGCGCTGACGCTGGAGACTCCTTAAATAAAAAGTAAATCAGTGCCGTCAATCGATTAAAAATTTTTAATCTAGTTAATCACAATCACAGTCGTAGCCTGAGGTTAATCACGATTAATTGCAATTATAAAAAATAGTCAGAATTACTTGTAATTTAAACATGCATGATAAACCGGTTAAAGGAAACAGATTATGCAGGTTTATAATATTTCAAACATTAACATCTAACAAATGTAGCAAGGCATTAGGGTCAAACTCGGTCAAATAACTGATTTGCGTTAAAAATTTCTAGATTAATCGTAACGCGTTAATACTGACATGCTCTTAGAGACCTGTGATTTGATGTCTGTCAGGACTGCGGTTATTAAATAATTGAATCATTTAATTAGCAACACAAATCTAAAGACAATAAAAACTGGCCTTAAAACAAACTTGACTTAACAAGCGATACGAGTTCACGGGAATCAGCTCTCCATCAACAATCTCACCTGGCATCTGGAAGGGGCTGCTGGGTTCGGAGCTGCCCGGTGAATGTGGGAAGGTGGCGCTGCTCGCCGTGCCGCTGTTGGGTGAGCCGGGGTAGCTGTTGGAGGGCGAGTTGGGCCCGAACGGTAAGCTGTTGCCAGGCTGCTGGGTGAACGATTCTGGGTATTTAATGTTGTGGGGCATGTGTGGCTCGGTCTGGTGCAGCGAGTTGCGGTAGCGTGGCAGCATGGACAGCTTGGCGTTGAACTCGCTGTTCCGGGGCACCAGGACTGGCGGCAGAACTGTGAGAAATGATTCAGGAGACACACAGCAGTTAGCTTTGACCAGTGAAGGGAAGAAAGATAATCTACAGAAGTGGTGTAATGGTGTCCTTTTGATGTTTGAAACGGTACTGCCACCCTTCTGAAGGTGTAATTAATTAATTGATTGATTGATTGATTGATTAATTGCGTTTGCTCCCAGCAATCCCAGGATATACACACACTGTACACGCACATAGCCGTACCTCTGCATATGACTTTAATACGAGTTCTTAAGGCGAAGTTTCGTATTGTGAAACGCATTATCCCATAGGAAATAATGTAAATGCAGATAATCCGTTCCAGCCGCCCAAAACTATTACCAATATTACCAATTTCCAAACACTATAATCATATTTTTACATATAAAAACAAATCAAAACATTTACAAAAGACATGTAAATAAAGTAAAATATTAAATAAACAGACATTAAACCTGACTTAACCTTAATTTATGATTCCTCTCGGCACCGGCTGCTTTAAAAACCAAACTGAAAGCGGCTCCCTTTTCTTCTTGCTAACATTCTTGGGGCCCATGGAGCTGTGTCTTCACTAAATCTTGCACGAAATTCAAAAAAAAAAAAAAAAAAAACGTGGACTCACGTCACTTGACTTTCTACTGATGTAAACAAGTTTTGAGCGTCTCTGAAACATACACACACAACACACAAGCTGGCATTCGGTTCGGTCGCCCGTATGCCATAAATGCTTCATATGCCGAGAACAATTTGTTGCAAAATTTCGCATGCAGGGATACGGCTATATTATTTTATAGTGGATAAAACGAAATACACGGGTACATGAGCAGAGGGGCGAGATAGTAATATTGCGTTAAACGTTGTTGTTTGTTGTAAGCAGTAGATGACTTTTTTGTTGTCTACCACCACAAGTATATTTCACAGCTGTGGGAAACACTGTAGTGTCTCATTACATACATACATATACATTATTTTATACGCAACATCAGCTATCGGTCACGTTTCCTGCTTTGATGAAAGGAGCGGAGTGAAGTGTGTGAGACAGGTGCTGCGGGCGTGTGTGTACAGCAGGCCTCCACTCCTTCCTGCTATTGTGCGAGACGTCGTCAGGACTTCCTGCTGCACTTTTTCTCCGCGCGGCCACATGTTCCTTGCACACGCGCTCAACACACACACACTTGACGGAACAAAGCCCTTATTCTCCCTCTGAATGGAATTTCCTGCTCCCGCTCTCCTTCTTCTCTCTCTCTCACACACACACACACACACACACACACACACACACACACACACACACACTGTGGACAGCTGTTTCTGTCTTGTCAGCTGACCCTCTTCTTCTGCTAAGCCAACAAAAAAAGTGTGTGTGTGTGTGTGTGTGTGCGTGTGTGTGTGTGTGTGTGTGTGTGTGTGTGTGGTGGGAGGGGGTTATGCCTGTGTGCGTGTATGTTTCAATCGCCTCGATTCCTTTGAGCAGGAACGGAGGAGAGGTTTTGATTTGCCAAACAACACACACACACACACACACACACACACACACACACACACACACACACACACACACACACACACGGTACAAAAAACTCTTAGATTACCGATGTTTTTATCCTGTACTATAAATGATAAAGGAAAGGCCAAGCAGCCGGTCTGGGAGAGGAACGAGGGACAAAACGTGAATCATCTAGATCATCAACAGATTATGAACTACATCATGATGAGAGATGTGTTTAGATGTCAGGTTTCACACGATGTCTTTCGGTGCAGTTATAGAACGTGAAAAGATCGCAAAGCTAACGTGTGCCGCGATGCTCGCCAGCGCTCACCTGGACTGTCCACCCTCTTGTAGTGGTACGGGTTGATGCACACGTCCTTCTGCTTGGATCCGAACGGAAACTGGCAGCACTCGAGCGCCTTGAGCTCGTGGTGCGACTGCAGGTCAGGCCAGCGCCACACGCGGCAGTAGATGACGTGCGGCAGGCCTTTGCGATGCGACACTTGCAGCCGTCCGTCCAGCGAGCGCGGGATGGTCACGCAGCTGCTGGGCTGGCCGGGGCAGCTGAGCGCGCGTTCCAGCTCCTCCATGGCGCCCTTTTTCTTCTTCAGCTTCTTGACGAGCGCGTCCACGGCCTTCTCGGCCCACTTCTCCTCCTCGTCGCCCTGCTTCCAGCCCAGGAGGCGCTTGACCGCCGGGCTGGTGAAGGAGAACAGCGACGTGACGTTCATCCTCACGCTAAACGTCCTGGGTCCTGACCGTTTTCTCGACTGTTTGAACAATACCGAACGTCCGAGAGTCCTCACACACAATAAACACGCACACAGGCAGCAGCGGCGGTGGCGGCAGCAGAGCAGGAAACGGTGCCAAGAACACACCCGGATATCCAGCTGACCTGCAAAGAGAAAGAGATTTGCTCATTATAACACTCCTGTGAGAAATTCTCCCCCACGGGAGACCGTTAACACAATGCGAAAAGCAACTGGCTGCACATCCGTGACATTACAGAGTGACATCACTACCTCACGCATCACCGTTTCTGGGAATCGAGAGCCACAATGCGCGGCTCTTCCAGTACGTCCAGTCAACAGCGCGTTCCCAAAATGGTTTCCGGTCCGGCCGAGCGTTCACACAGTGATCTCGGATATCACCGGTGGCACATATCCGTCGATGTGATGCCACGCGGCTTTGAATATCCTCCTGAGTCACTGCTGGCTTCGTCTCTAGAGTTACACAGCTATACGTCAAAGACGTCGCATTTATTTTCCAGCATCCTCACGCGGGCTACCGAAGACAACGGCGCATCTAACACGTTTAAGAGCCTCTGCTGCCCTTGACATCATCGAGACAGGAAATGCTGCTTGGATGAGGATGAAAGTGGCTATTCAGCGAGATCCCAAGACGGCGATTCAGCAGCCCGGAGAACGGTAGAGAAAGCAAGAGTTCGTGCTTCTTTTGAAATTACTCTGACCAGACGCTTAAAGCTTCAGCGCTTATTCCGGGGGAAGGACGGGAAAGGGTTCAAATAGAGAGCAGTGAGAAACCAATCACTGCCTTTTTTCCTATATTAGCAGACGTACTCAGGGATTGTGCTGAGTGTGAGCGAGCTCTTGCACGAGTGAATCGAATCAACTCGACTGCATGAAAGTGAACCAAGCATTGAGATGAGATGCCGAGCCGAAGGACAGAGCTGTAGCTCTGCAGTTAAAGCCACATGATCTGGAGACATTTATACGAGGTTTTACGAGGTTGCTAACAACACTAAACAATATGGTGACGGGAATCACCAGGGACCGGCCGATAAGATATTATCACGATTCCTACGATACCTAGGCGCCGATTCTATTTGTATTGCGATTCTTTAATTATCACTATTTTATAAATATCCCAATACGAGATATATATGTGGCTCAGTGTGTTAAGGCACAGAGTTAGTGATCCTGAAGGCCAGGGGTTCAAGGCCCAGGTTGCGGCTGTCGGGCCCTAGAGCAAGGCCCTTAAACCCGTCTGCTCCAGGGCCGCCGTATAGTGGCCGACCCTGCGCTCTGAGAGCCCAGTCTACTAACTAAAAGCCAGAGGCCACCCGATACAATATTATCATGATACCCAGATGCCGATTCTATTTGTATTGCGATTGTGTAAGTATCACAATTTTATAAATAACCCAATTCGAGATATATGTATTGGGATGGGACCACCTGAGACGATATTATTATGATACCTGATTTGTACTGCAATCTTTTAACCAACAGTATTTTTTAAATGTCCCAATTCAAGATACAAATTTTGTTATACAAGTTTACTATGTCTGCATTATTATGTACGAGACCATTCCCTACAAAGATACACTACAATTAATGAATAAATAACGTTACAGAAGAATATTTGCATGTCTGTAAAGAAAGCGACATATTACATGACGGACCTTTTTTCAGATGGGGAAAAAAACAAACCAGTAATGTAAACTCCTGGGTTTTGCATGAAAACAGACAGGAGCGAGTGTGACAAAGTTACCAAAAGAACTCGTATTCTCCAGCATGCTCAGTAAAACCTAACAGCTGTTTTAGTTACAGTCTTGGGAACATCCAAACAAAAGCCACGTGCAATGATGCTTTTGGAAACATTTCTACATTAAAAGAAACTTCTATAAAAAGCACTGAGTAATAACATAAACAATAAACGGTCAATATTTGGTGTGGAAACTCATAGCTTGAACATGAGCTGTAGTGTTCGATACAGATGTGCGCAGTATTCTAAGTAAAACAGCTGTTAGGTTTTACTGAGCGTGCTGGAGAATACGAGTTCTTTTGGTAACTTCGTCACACTCGCTCCTTTCTATTTTCATGCAAAACTCAGGAATCGACATTATTGACTGATTTTTTTATTGTTAATTTTTTTCACATCTGAAAACTGGTCCGTCATGTATTATGTCGCTTTCTTTACAGGCATGAAAATATTCTTCTGTAATGTTATTTATTCATTAATTGTAGTGTATCTTTGTAGAGGATGGTCTTGTACATAATAATGCAGACATAATAAACTTATATAACAAAATTTGTACTACAGATAATATGGCACCTAAGACTTTTGCACAGTACTATGGGAATCACCAGGGACCACTCAATACTATATCATCACGATACCCAGATGTCGATGCGATACATATTGCGATTGTGTAAGTATCACGATGTTATAAATGTCCTAATTAAATATTACATTTGTGTTACAAACTAAACAAACAAATAATTCGTTTCTACCACACAGGACGCATCGATGTATGAATTAGTTTATGGAGGAACTGCAATATTTTCCATTTTCGGTGTCGGGGATCGAACTAGCGACCTCCTGATCAACAGTCCAACAGCTTAATCTTGAACTACAGTTTTATCCACCTCGCATGCAAACGTATACTGTATGAATTAAAACTAATTTTACAACAATTATTTTGGAGTCATTTTCACTATACATGAATTGCCACACAAAAAAATCGTGATACCAATCAAAGGAATCACCATCCAATCAAGGAAAACCAATCAAACACAAAAGGATGAAATTGACTCTGAATCAAAGCTGACACACACAAACACTATTGCGTATAAAAGCAGAATGAAAGAAGATCAAACAAAAGATTAAACCTCATCGTGTTGTCATAACCCTGACCAATCCCGGACGCTGCAGGTAAACGTTTCTGTTCGGGTGAATCACGGCCCTGACATGATTCCACATGTTTCCAAACAACGCATGACCAGTCAGAAACCAGGAGAAGCTCATATCTTATTTTTTGATAAAGCATATCACAAATGTTTTTTTTTTTTCATCCGTGTTGTGCATCTGTATTGTACATTCCATTGTGCAGAAAAATAAACCACTAAAACATGTCATTTTGACCTGAGGATGTGAAACAAACACTGGTTACATGACTGTTCACACTGAAGGCTACACACACACACATACACACACACACACACACACACATACACACACATACACACACATACATACACACACATACACACACATACATACACATACATACACACACACACATACACACACACACACACACACATACACACATACACACACATACACACACACACATACACACACATACACACACACATACACACACACATACACACACACATACACACACACATACACACACACACATACACACACACACATACACACACACACATACACACACACACAGACACACACACACACACACATACACACACACACACACACACACATACACACACATACACACACATACACACACATACACACACACACACACACATACACACACATACACACACATACACATACACACACACACATACACACACACACATACACACACACACATACACACACACACATACACACACACACA
>JAAGKR010005754.1:3915-48356 GCA_011419295.1 Clarias macrocephalus
AAAGATGAAAAATGAACTCATAAAATGTACAGTAGCATGTTATTATAATTGGAGTGTATTCTAGATTTCCTTATTATCTACTCAGCAAAATTAAAAGTTATAACAGAAAAAAGACCAGGCAAAGTGGGAACTTTCAAATTTCTGGGAACTTTGAAGATTCAAATGCACAGTTTGGGTGAACCTGTGGCCACTGTAGCCTCTCATTCCTGTTTCTGGCTAATAGGCAGATCAATCGATCCATCCATCGATCCATCCATCCATCCATCCATCCATCTATCCAAAGTGGTGATTTAACTGACTAGAAGGTTGGCAGTTCAAGCCCTAGCTCCTTAACCTCATCTTCTCCAAATGTGTGGTACCATGGCTGACCATGTGCTCTGACTCCAACTTTCTAACAACCTGGCATCGGTGAAGAAAAATTTTAACTGTGCTGTAATGTTTAAGTGACAAACAAAAGCTTCTTCTTTTTCTTCTTTTGTGTCTTCTTCTAAAAAGGTTTGACATCGTTGTCTATTGATCTGGCACTTGAAGTGATATCAATAAACACCAGACTATGTATTCAGTTGTTTATTGCTGGGCTGACGTACTGAACAGTCCAATGCTGCATTAATAACAGGTGCGGATAAGTGTGTGTGAAACAGTCCAATGCTGCACTAATGACAGGTGCAGGTGAGTGTATGTGAAATGGGAGGGGGTGTCTGGGTTCAAGAATGACATGTGTGTTCACTGCTTTATTGCTGGCTGAGGAAGTGGGCTTAAAAAATCTGCAAAAAGTGACGCGTGTTCAATTTTTCTTCTTCTAAAAAGGTTTGAAATTGATCCCTTGACCTATTGGTCTATTGATCTGGTACTTGACGTTATAGTCTGCTGTACATTGATCAGTGTGTCATTAGTAGTCTACATAATCTTATCACTGTATATCAGGATAGTTCTTTCTGTCTACAAAGTGTTTATGAGCGTTCCCTGTTTTACTTAAGAAAAGTACCTGGACTTCTATGGAACTATCTGGGTGTGTTTGCTTTGGCTTTCAATGTGCCTATTACCTGCATTTCCTATGAATATCCTGTGTAATCTGTTGAACATTTACTCTTGTTTTGCCATGTGCTATTGTAATGGATTTGGCACACGGGCGGCACCAGAAAACACAGACATGAGGTGAGGTCTCGTAAATATCCTGTGTACTCAGTTGCACATTTATTCTTGCTTTGACATGTGTTATTGTAACGGATTTGGCACACGGGCGGCACCACAAACACAGACATGAAGTGAGGTCCTCTCAGAAATGGGGAAGGAAAATGTTTAAAGAAGGGAGGAAGGGAAAAAGGAAAGCAGGTCCTGTACAGTTTACTCATGACAGCTCTCCTTGGGTGCGGCCTCTGATGGGAGACCTCTGTGACATCCGGCGGCTGGGCGGATTTCCCTGGCTGGGAACAGGGGCCTTGACATGTATCTCCTAGCAGCCTTTTACTCCTCAGCGTAAGGATCACGAAATCCATCTCCATTTGATAGTTATAGAGCCGTGGGAGCTCCAAGAGTGAGCTTACTGTCATTATTGCGGCAATCAAAGACACATTCCACCGCATCTTTTAAGTCCCTGTGCCGGGTTACATTGCCTCACTTTCATGCTGCTCTTCCGCATTTTATCACACGACCGCTACACAACTCAGCTCAGAGATTTACATCAGACCCTGAGCTACACTTTCCATTGTGTTTTATAGCGCAGGGAGAAGCCCAGGATCCATTAGTGGGGATTGCTCACCAGCCGGTGCCTATTCCCACGGCACCGCTCCATTGCACAACTGCAGAAGAGGAGGCCGACTACCTAGTGAGCTTTGGAATGAATGAGCAGCGATATGAGATTTAGGCGCACACTAATCACAGACGCACTCTGTGACACTGCCCCTTCCTCAGCTCGCCACTGGCACTGCCAAGTAAGACCACGGCCTCATTAAGGACTCAACCCAAGGTCCATTCCAGGTGCCCCCGTGCCCGCTTTCTCCAGCAGTCTACTGAGTTTGGCACAGGCGGCACCACAAACATGAAGACGAGGCAAGATCTTATGAAAAAGGGAAAGGAAAAGGTTTAAATGAAAGGGGAAGGGGGAAAAGGGAACATGGTTGTCTGTGGGCAGTGACCTGCTGGCATGTGAGCACAGATTGGTGAGTGGTGGTGGCAGCCAGATTGTCAGCGTGGCTCCGCTTGGGCAGCAGCTGCGGTGCGGTTCACTCCTGATGGCTCTCCTCTCGTGGGATGGCTGGACCGGCCCATCCAGTTCTCAGACGGGAGTCCCCTATTACGTCTGGCAGCTGGGCGGCTTTCCCCCGGCTTGGAACGGGGGCCTCGACATGTATCTCCTAGGGTCATGAAATCCGGCTCCATTTGAGAATTAAAGAGAATTAAAGAGCTCCTGCAGTGAGCATGGAGCTGTCCTTTTTGCAGCGATCAAAGGCGTATTCCACTCGCCTCTTTGTTTCATTAGTAGTCTACAGTCGTGGCCAAAAGTTTTGAGAAAGACACAAATATTAGTTTTCACAAAGCTTGCTGCTAAACTGCTTTTAGATCTTTGTTTCAGTTGTTTCTGTGATGTACTGAAATATAATTATAAGCACTTCATACGTTTCAAAGGCTTTTATCGACAATTACATGACATTTATGCAAAGAGTCACTATTTGCAGTGTTGGCCCTTCTTTTTCAGGACCTCTGCAATTCGATCTCAATCAACTTCTGGGCCAAATCCTGACTGATAGCAACCCATTCTTTCATAATCACTTCTTGGAGTTTGTCAGAATTAGTGGGGTTTTGTTTGTTCTCAATGGGATTAAGATCTGGGGAGTTTCCAGGCCATGGACCCAAAATTTCAATGTTTTGGACCTTTAGTTATCACTTTTGCGTTATGGTACAGTGCTCCATCGTGCTGGAAAATGCATTGTTCTTCACCAAACTGTTGTTGGATTGTTGGAAGAAGTTGCTGTTGGAGTCTCAGGATGCTTTACTGTTGGCATGACACAGGACTGATGGTAGCGCTCACCTTTTCTTCTCCGGACAAGCCTTTTTCCAGATGCCCCAAACAATCGCAAAGAGGCTTCATCCGAGAATATGACTTTGACCCAGTCCTCAGCAGTCCATTTGCCATACTTTTTGCAGAAGATCAATCTGTCCCTGATGTTTTTTTTGGAGAGAAGTGGATTCTTTGCTGCCCTTCTTGACACCAGACCATCTACGCCTCACTGTGCGTGCAGATGCGCTCACACCTGCCTGCTGCCATTCCTGACCAGCTCTGCACTGGTGGCACTCCGATCCCGCAGCTGAATCCTCTTTAGGAGACGATCCTGGCGCTTGTTGGACTTTCTTGGATGCCCTGAAGCCTTCTTAACAAGAATTTAACCTCTTTCCTTGAAGTTCTTTATGATCCTATAAATTGTTGATTTAGGTGCAATCTTAGTAGCCACAATATCCTTGCCTGTGAAGCCGTTTTTATGCAACGCAATGATGACTGCATGCGTTTCCTTGCAGGTCACCATGGTTAACAATTTAAGAACAATGATTTCAAGCATCACCCTCCTGCCATTCTAACCCAATTAGCCTGACATAACAATCTCCAGCCTTGTGCTCGTCCACATTCTCACCTGAGTTAACAAGACAATTACTGAAATGATCTCAGCAGGTCCTTTAATGAAAGCACTGAAATGAAGTGGAACGTTTTTTTTTTTTTTCAGGATTAAGTTAATTTTCATGGCAAAGAAGGACTATGTAAATCATCTGATCACTCTTCATAACATTCTGGAGTATATGCAAATTGCTATTATAAAAACTTAAGCAGCAACTTTTGCAATTTCCAATATTTATGTAATTCTCAAAACTTTTGGCCATGACTGTACATACGAACCCATGTTTTACTTAAAAAACATCTACTGGACTTCTGTGGAATCTGGGTGTGTTTGCTTTGGCTTTCACTGCGCCTATTATCTGTTTTTCCCATGAATATCCTGTGAAGAAACTTTTATTCTTGTTTTGACATGAGTTATTATGTGGTATGTATCAGCCTTATTATGCCATATTATGTTTTTATCATGGCATTTTATAAAAGTAAATTAAATTACATATTTTTTCTGCTACCAGAGAAACACAGGTGGATAATTTTCTTCTTGTATACCAGATTCTGGTTACTGAAGTAAATGAACAACTGATTGGTGGCTGAGGATTTTTGCACTGTACACACTAAAAAATGCTGGGTTGTTTTTACTACCCAAACGCTGGGTTGCCTCTGTTGGGTAATTTCTCTGGGTTATTTACAGGGAATTGGGTACTTTTTGTTTAACCCAGCTTGCTGGGTTGGAGTTGGGTTAGCTAGTGACAGCTAACATCACAGACAAGACTGCCCCTCCCCCGAAGTTCGCTGGTGTATTCAGTGGCTGTTTTATGTCTTTTTTTTTTGTCTTTTTATGTCTTCCTCCTCATGCAATTTAATAGGAGATGTAAACGTTAAATATAATGTCTGTATACACACTTTCACTCACCTATGCCTAAATTTGTTCACTGTATGTATCATTTATTACTGTTACCGTGTTAACGTTACACTCAAACTTTCATCCCGGTCTGTGCTATAGCATGCTAGTTTATCTGACAATGGCTGCTAGCTAGCCAAACCAAAGAACGCCAACTGTGTATGAAAGAAACTGCAAAAATGTCTGAGCTTTTTAGCTTTCTTTGTACAGTAGAATGTCTGCAGGGTGTATGAAGATGGTGAAGTGATGAATGAAAGCTAAATTGTTAACTGTAGTGCCAGCATGACACTAGCATTTAGCTAGGTTTCTAGCGTTAGCAACATATAAAAAGCTGAGGTGTTACAAAACACTAATCTTCTTACAAACATGCATACTAGCTAACCCTCTCTAACTTTTCCATAAACTTTTACTTTCTTTAATTTCTTTCTTTTTAAGGTTGGAACGAACACTATGGAATATCTCCAGCAGGCTGAAGTGTCATGGCCGTACCCCTACATCCTGATGTTGGGATATAATGACCAGCACTGCTCTCAGGCATTAGTGCTTCTGAGTAATAGTATCGTAATGATGTCGCTGTTGAACTTGTTTTGTATTATCTGATCTTGTGCTTTTGAAAAATAAATATAAATATTTTTCTATGATTTGTACAATTAATTGGGTGTTGTTTAATGCATATATGTACACACTAAAAAATGCTGGGTTGTTTTTTTCTACCCAAACGCTGGGTTGCCTCTGTTAGGTAATTTTTCTGGGTTATTTACAGTGAGTTGGGTACTTTTTGTGTAACCAAGCTGCTGGGTTGAAGTTGGGTTAGTGACAGCTAACATCACAGACAATCCTGCCCCTCTCCCGACATTCACCAATGTATTCACAGCAGCTGTTTGAGCTTTGTCTGTTCTCTTTTGAGCTCCCACAGCGCTGATGACGGTTCATCCACTTCCTGCATTTAAGGGAAAATAACGATAAATACAAGGTCTGTATTCACATGTTCAGTCACCTAAGTCACATATGACTGAAAATGCATCATTATATGTAACATTTATTACTGTTACCATGTTAGTTACACTCAAACTTTCAGGGTCTGAGGTATGGTAATTTAGCTGACAAATGCTGCTAGCCAAAGAACTCCACCTGTGTATGAAAGAAACGGCTGAGATGTCTGAGCTTTTTAGCTTTCTTTGTAGAATGCTTGCAGGGTGTACGAAGATGGTGAAGTGATGAATGAACGCTAAACTGTTAACTGTAGTCCTAGCGTGACGCTAGCATTTAGTTTGGTTGCTAGTATTAGCAACCACATTAACATTAGAACTTTATTAATCTCACTGCTTGAGACAATAAAATGCTGGGGTGTTACAAAACACTAATCCTCCCGTTTTTCACGATCTAGTAATTTGTTCCGCTGTCAAAATTCTCACACATTTCTGCTAAGTTATAACAATATTTTACCCCTTTGGCAAGTATGCAGATATGTCACCAGTAACTGCTGCATGTAAGCTAACCAGGTAGTCCTAACCAAAGTTACTTGTGACTCAGGCTAAATTAACTATCAGTCAACGCACCAACTACAGGAAAAAGAACCACAGCTATACAGATTACCTGTCATGCTTTTCCCGAATAAGTGGACGCAGATACAGGAAAATAGTGTCAAGGGTTCTTTTTATTTCAATGCTCTTGTAACCAAAATGTTCGCCTTAAAAATAGGCCAAAGAAAAACACAATAAACAGGCACGCTCAACGGGCTGGATCCGGGCGCGGGCGTTTATCGTAAATCAGTCCAACAAAACTGCAAGGAGCCTCCTCGACTCAAAAACTAGAAAGCGCTACGGCGCGTGAGAGCCGTGAACTTGACCTTGATGTTTAACTGCACAGGAGTGCCACAGTTCCTAGCGCGCCCCACTCTCCATCCGCGGCTCAGTCCTGAGTACGGAAATAACCAAACAAGCATGCACACGTGAGACACACACACAGAGCATTGATTAAGGAAATGAGTGAACGGACACATGCTTATGGGAGCGGCTGGTTTAAATAGGCAGACACACAAGGAGGACACAGGTGAACTTGATTAAGTGCTAATAGTGCAGGACATACATACAAAGACACACCAGGGGGAGACAAAGAGGCGGCTCAGTAATCCGGTGAGCCTGATCTTGCCCCCCGGGGCCGTGGGGATACAGATGTGACAGTACATCCCCCCCCTCCCCCCCGCCCCCCCAGGACCGGCTACCCGAGGGAGGTGAGAGCGTCCCCTCTGCGTTACCGGAGGGAGTTGGGACCCCCCGAACTGATGGGATTGCCAGCTGGCGGGTCGACCCGGGAGTCGCGGAGCGGGGCGATCCGGCCGTGCTTGATGGAATTCAGTAACAAGTTGTTGGCTTAAGATGTCTCGGGCCGGAACCCAGCTTCGCTCCTCCGGGCCGTACCCTTCCCAGTCCACTAAATACTGGAGGGACCCCCCCTCTCCTCCGGGAGTCTAGAAGTGTTCTTACTCTAAATGCAGGGGCGCCCTCAATCTCCACAGCCCCAGGGTGCAAAGGCTCAGCTGTGCCCTCGTCTAGCGGCCCCCGGATCACCAGCCTAAGAAGAGAAATATGAAAAACAGAGTTAATTCGAAGATGAGGAGGTAGTTGCAACTTGAATGATACTGCTTGGGAGATTCTTGCATGTGCATCTTCCCATACTGTTTCCGCTCAGTTAAACCACTGATCCACCATAGGTACATCAGATGGAGTGGCATCCCAAGGACAAAGCGGAGTTTGGTACCCCAACACACATTGAAACGGCGTCAGGCCCGTGGCGGAGTGACGTAGCGAATTTTGCGCGTATTCCGCCCAGAGTAAGCAGTCTGCCCACTCGTGCTGTCGACTACTACAGTATGCCCGGAGGTATCTCCCAAGTTCCTGAACCATCCGCTCTGCCTGTCTATTAGACTCGGGGTGATAGCCCGACGTTAGGCTAACGGTGGTCCCCAATTTCTGGAAGAACCACGATTTGAAACAATATCCTCCGGAATACCATAATAGCGAAACACTGTATCGAATAAGCTTTTTGCCACCTGGAGGGTTGACGGAAGAGAGCTAAACGGGATGAAACGACATCCTTTCGAGAACCGGTCTACTACCACCAAAATCGTAGTGTACCCTTGAGGTACCGGCAGATCCGTGAGAAAATCTACGGCTATGTGAGACCACGGTCTATTTGGTATTGGTAAGCGAATTAATTTACCAGCGGGATATGTACGAGAATCTTTGGTTTACACACATACTGCACAAGATGAAACCACTGTTCTTACTGTCTGCCTCATTTTAGGCCACCAGAACCTTCGTTCCAATAGTTGGCTGGTGCGTGTTATTCCCGGATGACCTGCGGATAGATTGGAATGTGCATTTATTATGATTTTTTCCTGTAGTGCTTCCGGGACATATATGTGTTCCGGACAATTCCGAGGCGGAGGATTTGACCTAGTTTCTTGGGCAATCTCCAACTCGAGATCCCCTGTTATGGGTGCAACTACTAGGGTGTCTGGTACTATGGTCTCCGAATGCGCTATCGGTGTTGGTGATGGATAATAGCGCGACAGCGCATTCGCTTTTTTATTTTTAGATCTGGGACGATAAGTGATTTTAAAATCAAAGCGCGTAAAGAACAACGCCCAGCGAGCTTGGCGAGGGTTTAGTCTTTTAGCATGCTGGATATATTCTAGATTTTGGTGGTCAGTAAGTACCGTAAATGGGTGTTTAGCCCCGTCCAGCCAGTGCCGCCACTCCTCTAATCCCGCTTTTACTACTAGCAGTTCTCGGTTGCCGATATCGTAGTTGCACTCAGCAGGGCTTAGTTTCCTAGAAAAGAAAGCACAGGGATGGAGTTGCTCAGGTTGGCCGTGACGCTGTGACAGCACTGCTCCTATACCGACCTCTGATGCGTCAACTTCTACTATAAACGACTTCTCTGGGTCTGGAAGTTTTAATAGCAGTGCGGTGGTGAATGCTCTTTTGAGACGCAGAAAAGCCGAGCACGCCTCAGACGAAAACTCCTTCAGGAATTTTGGTTTTCCTTTTAATAACGATGTGAGCGGTGCTGCCACGAGACTAAAGTTTCTAATAAAGTGCCTATAGAAATATCTCCTGTCTCCTGTCTAGCCTTGTCTCTCCAGTCCTGTCTCTCCAGTCCCCCCTATGTGTCTTTAGTTGTGTCTCCAGCTCCATGTTTCCTTCTGTCTGTTCCCTCTGTCAGCGCTCAGTTCCCTGTGTCAGCGCTCAGTTCCCTGCGTGTAGCCCTAAGCCCTAGTTTTAGTTTGTTGTTTTGGTTCCTTTGTTGGTTTGTTTCAATGTTTGAGTTTTGTAAATAAATACTATTTCTGTTTGCACACTCCTCTGCGTTTATGCCTGCCCTATATGCCCACGGCAACTACATCAGCCGGTCTAGCCAGTACCACCACCTAGACCGTGACAGATGGTTTGCAATACAATTTTTTTTATTTGTTCAACAAACTCAAAAATTGATGGTTCTGTTTACTTAAAATTGGAAACATCATTAATTAAAAAAATATGTAACTGATTACTTAAAATATTTGGAGTTTTGCCAACTTAATCGGGTTTACAGTGTAGGGTTTTGGGTCATCTTAAATTTTGTGTTTTTTAAATTTGTAGTAGATAATACCGAAACAAATGAAACTAAATGACTATAAAATTAAAACATTGTCAGGACGTGCTACTGCGTAAGCAGATGTCTTTGTCATTCAGCCCCACTTGTGTTTTTGCGGTAGTATGGGAATGAAATGCAGTACGATATGATCATCATAATTTTCTTTGATGAATAATGACCCCCGTTGCGCTGTACCACCGCTGGCAAAACCTTATAATGTATTATAATAATACATATATCCGTTTCTTATTTACATCAAATTTAAGCAAAGTAAATGTACAGTCGTGGCCAAAAGTTTTGAGAATTAAACAAATATTAGTTTTCACAAAGTTTGCTGCTAAACTGCTTTTAGATCTTTGTTTCAGTTGTTTCTGTGATGTACTGAAATATAATTACAAGCACTTCGTACGTTTCAAAGGCTTTTATTCACAATTACATGACACTTATGCAAAGAGTCAGTATTTGCAGTCTTGGCCCTTCTTTTTCAGGACCTCTGCAATTCAACTGGTCATGCTCTCAATCAACTTCTGGGCCAAATCCTGACTGATAGAAACCCATTCTTTCATAATCTTACACTTCTTAGAGTTTGTCAGAATTAGTGGGTTTCTGTTTGTCCACCCGCCTCTTGAGGATTGACCACAAGTTCTCAATGGGATTAAGATCTGGGGCGTTTCCAGGCCATGGATCCAAAATTTCAACGTTTTGGTCCCCGAGCCACTTAGTTATCACTTTTGCCTTATGGCACGGTGCTCCATCGTGCTGGAAAATGCATTGTTCTTCACCAAACTGTTGTTGGATTGTTGGAAGAAGTTGGAGGGTGTTTTGGTACCATTCTTTATTCGTGGCTGTGTTTTTGGGCAAAATTGTGAGTGAGCCCACTCCCTTGGATGAGAAGCAACCCCACACATGAATGGTCTCAGGATTGCTGCCCTTCTTGATACCAGGCCATCTTCCAAAAGTCTTCGCCTCACTGTGCGTGCAGATGCGCTCACACCTGCCTGCTGCCATTCCTGAGCAAGCTCTACACTGGTGGCACTCCGATCCCGCAGCTAAATCCCCTTTAGGAGACGATCCTGGAGCTTGCTGGACTTTCTTGGACGCCCTGAAGCCTTCTTAACAAGAATTGAACCTCTTTCCTTGAAGTTCTTGATGATCCTATAAATTGTTGATTTAGGTGCAATCTTAGTAGCCACAATACCTTTGCCTGTAAAGCCGTTTTTATGCAACGCAATGATGACTGCATGCGTTTCCTTGCAGGTTAACAATGAAAGAACAATGATTTCAAGCATCACCCTCCTTTTAACATCTCAAGTCTGCCATTCTAACCCAATCAGCCTGACATAATGATCTTCAGCCTTGTGCTCATCAACATTCTCACCTGAGTTAACAAGACAATTACTGAAATGATCTCAGCAGGTCCTTTAATGACAGCAATGAAATGCAGCGGAAAGTTTTTTTTTGGGATTAAGTTAATTTTCATGGCAAAGAAGGACTATGCAATTCATCTGATCACTCTTCATAACATTCTGGAGTATATACTTGTATACTTGTATACTTGTGTCACGGCATGCGCCCAAATCAATATCGCTCCTCACTCATTCCGAAGCTCACTAGGTAGGCCTAACTAGGCACAACTGGTGAGCTATCGGCGCTAATGATCCCGAGCTTCTCTCCGCGCTTTGAAACATAGCGGGGGGTGTATCTCGGGGTCTGTTGGGGGAAACTGAACTTTAAAAAGCATGTCGCTGTGGAGTTTACTAAGGAGAGTGGCACGCGAGCGGGGTGATGTGACTCGCTACTACGTGCAGCTCTAAAGAAGCTGCGGCTTATTAATCCTTGAGAGAATGAAATAAGGTCTGACGCGTCGGTCTATAGTTATATAGCGCCACCCAGTGGTAAAAGCCAGCAACTGCATACCGTCGCCGTGAGAAAAACTAGAAAAAGCTTGTCACACATCTGTATATAATGGAAATTCATCATTTACAGTTGCAAGAAAAAGTATGTGAACCCTTTGGTTTGGTGTCACAACAATAGAAAAACACAGTCTATAAATGAATGATATTCAATTATACCTTGGAGAGAGAGATTCTAGAAAGACTAAACAATGTGCTTTGTGCAAGCTATGTGAATGTGCAATGTGCAAGCTATGTGAATAGAAGGGCTAAGAGCATGCATAACATGGGCATTGCGGTAAGTTGAGCTTCATGTTAGCTGACAATATAGTTTTAAATGATACCTTGCCAAGTTAGCCTAAGCACTTGGCTACACATTTAATTGCACCTTCATAAACATATATTTGTTAAAAAAAATTTTTACATATATTTTTTTACCCCTTACTCTTACTTTGCTTTGTATATTTATTAGTGTTTGATTTGATTTTAATAAAAAAAATTCTTATTGATTTTAATAAATCAATTCTATTGTCATTTTTTAAATGATTTGGGGGATATAGTACTGTTGGGGGTGGATAGGATGTATCTACATACCTACCCAATAACCAATCAAGTCACTAAGTTATGAGGGCTTGGGTTGGGATGAATAAAAATGAGCTGGGTAATGTACCAATTGAAGTCAGGGTTTTGGGAGTGTTTTTTTTTTTAAACAACCAATCAAAGTAGAGATAAATAAACCAATAGGGAAGAGCAGAGGTGTGCAAAGGTGTAAAATGCAAATGGGGCTTGAGGTGTGAAGGTCTCCTGACAAAATCCTTGAGTGGATTATTTGCCATGGCAACAAATGGCTGTACCATGGAAGGATTCCTCAGCGAGATACATCCGAATTGGTATCAATCCGGAAGTATCCTAGCTTGGTGGAATTTGATGTATACGGTCAGTGGTACTTGTAGATACTTCCGAAAATCAGTGGTGTATACGTTTCCTAGTACAGATTCACCTCTTTTCATGCAGTGATACTGAATGATGACCTAACCGGGTTAGTATCTAACTGGATTAGTGGCTAACCGGGTTAGTACGGACCTACTAGGGGACCGGAACACAAGAGGCAAGGCACACATGAGGCTATTCCAAACTAGCAGCTAACCTACTACCGACCAAAACCACTAGCAGTCAATCCTACTAGAGGCTAGCCTACTAGCAGCCAAGGTCTACTAGCGGCTAAGCACTCATGTGGCTACACACATCTAAACAGACAAGGGAATCTACACACAAAGAATTAAACAAGAAGGCAGACACTAGGGACACACAAACAGTACTTACACAGGAGGAGACACTGCCTAACTAAACACGAAACAGGACAGCTCCATGAATCCACTAACACAAGGAATATAAAGAAAACTAATAATAGAGCCCTCTTGAAAACAAAAGTTAAATAATATAACTAAAATATAAAACTCAAAGAAACAAAACCAAACAAAAGGAATGCCTAGTCCGTATGTGTCTTTAGTTATTTCCAGCACCATGTCTCCCTGTGTTCAGCTCTTAGTCCCTGTGTTCAGCTCTTAGTCCCTGTGTTCAGCTCTTAGTCCCTGTGTTCAGCTCTTAATACCCGTGTCTGCTGCTAAGAGCATGTGTTTGCCCTGAGCCCTGAGTTATTATTTGAGTTTGATGTTTTAGTTTCTTTGTTTGTGTTTTTTACACTACTAAAATAAGAAGAATATTTCTGTTTAAAAAAACCCTCTGCGTGTATGCCTGCCCTATATGCCCACTGCAACTACATTAGCCGGTCTGGCCTGTAGTAAGAGCCAGACCGTGACAGAACGCTCGACCACACCAGGGCATAGTGGGGGGCGGGCGGGGGGGCATGGGGCAAGTAGGTTGAGGGGAAATTTGCTTGCCCTGCAGCTGAACTGTGAAAGGCTCCACCCCCTCCGTTCCAGAGCCTCACGGGGGGAGGCCCCAAGCTCGATTCCAGAGCCTCATGGGGAGGCCCCAAGCTCGATTCCAGAGCCTCATGGGGAGGCCCCAAGCTTCGTTCCAGAGCCTCATGTGGAGGCCCCAGCCTTCATCCAGTGCCTCAGTGGAGGTCCCACATCCCCAAGGCGTCGGTGGACACCGAGTTTCTCCGGATCTCCGAGGACAACTCAGTGCTGCATCGGCCGCCCGGCCAACCTGAGGAACCAGCACTGCCTCCACCACCCAGCTTCGGCGTAGTAAGTCGGGTGAACCGACCCAAAACAATTGGGAGCGTAATGGGAATCTCCGGTAACGCTCCGGAGGAGCGTTTTTAAGAGGGGGGGTACTGTTTGTCTTGTAGTTCTTGTTGGTCTACTCAGTTTCCCAAAAGGCACCGGTGAGTGCTCACCTGAACCATGGTAGCTCATTAAAGATTCTATAAATAGCAGTTTGTTCTGGGGAACTGGGTCGAGCATTGATTGTGTTTGTATGTTTATATGTAAACATCCTTGTCAAGTGGGCATTCCTTTTGTTTGGTTTTGTTTCTTTGAGTTTTATATTTTAGTTATATTATTAGGGCCCAAGCACTATGACATCAGCCCTATGTCATCATAGTGTTTGAAGGGCCCTCTTGTTTTCCTAAGGATTATTTAGGGCCCAAGCACTATGACATCAGCCCTATGTCATCATAGAGTGTGAAGGGCACTTGTTTTCCTTAGGATTATTATTTAGCACCAAGTCACACTTTGAACATCTCAGTGACCCCAGGACACATGAGTTCTCCAAATGGCTTTCAAAGAACAAAGAGGACATTATTTAAGCAATTTATAATGGTGCCAGTAGGATAAAAATGCTAGAAACTTATATTTGGTATGTTTTATATCTGTGTGTTATGTTTGTTTATTCTACATAACTAAAGGTATAAATGAGTGTGTAAGATAGGGGATGTGTGGTATCGATTGAAAGCTTATTTTGTTCAAACAACAGTGGTGTACACGGAAAATTGGTTGCATGAACAAGAGCTCATGTAAAATTACTTTATAAAAGGTAAACCCGGCCTAATGTATGCACAAAAGGGGGAACCAAGTGAGGTGTGGCTAAGCCCCGATTGGACCAATCATCCGATGGGACCAATCATCTGTGGCGCGGACTGACACACAGGGACAAAACTCAGTCTCCGGACTTGTCCAAACACTTTCTTTCACACGTTCCTTCGTACGTTCTTTTGCAGTACTAAATGAACTTCCTTAACTTTCACCCTGCAAACTGTTGGTATGTTTGTGTGTGTATGTGTGTGTGTGCGTGCGTGTGTTCAAGTAGCGTAGCTTTATGTATAGATTAGTTCAAATAAATTCTTGTTTCTTTATAAAGAACTGTTGTCTTGGTCATGCATTTTAAAGTTTAAACATTTGCCCAGATCTTATGTTACCTTGCTCATAATTAGGTAAATACCAGATTTTGTATTATCGTTGTTGGCCGCGGGATAAACAGAATCGGTAAGATACACTAAATCATACTAAACGCTGGTCGGGTAGTTGATAAAGTGTACACTATAAATTTTAATTAAGTTTAACAAAATTAACTCGTATCCTTAAAGATTCGATTCGCCTCTGAACCAGAGCTGAAACCCTACATAAATGGCGAACAATGTGTTGAGCGTTGTCTCCCCATTTAAAATACTACACTGCATTTCCAAAAATAAAAGCAACTGTAACTTACATTAATATTGGGTATTGGAAATCCTTTTTAATCAATTAAACTTGACACACTAATTAAACTGGACACACAAACAAAACACAGATCCTTTAGCATTTAGGAATTTACTGTTAAGATATGTTAAAACTTAAATGACTTTATGTTGCAATTAAATGTAAACAATTTCTAAATCACTCAAACTGAATTTAGACTTTTCACGGAAACCTTTAGAACCTTCTTACTTTCCTAAAATTAACTTAAAAGCTGCCCTGCATGAACAACCCAACAATGTGTTTAAAGTACCCGAAATAACCCAGAATTTTGACCCAGCATAAACAACCCAACAATGTGTTTACAGAAACAACACAGCATTTTTAGAGAGCTTTTTTTTGTTGTTATTTTAATGTTTTATTCTGAACGTCTAATTTTCCAGTTATTTATATATTTAAAGTTTGATGTCTTTGAATGTATTTTTTTAATAACAATAAAGAGATACAAACAGAGATAGAATATACAATAGTTCATATCATGTACAAATAAAATTATCAGCTAGTGAACTTGTTTCAATGTTCAACTTCAATGTTTGTTTTATTGACTCATTATTGTTCAGTAAATATCAATAGCTCTGGTTCAGATGCTTCATGATTGCTGTATAAAATACACAGATGTGGAAATTACTATCACTGTAGTATTTCTTCGATACAACATATTGTTTTGACTTTTTAATGAATTAATTATAGTTTAAAACTGAGACGACGGAAAATGTCACTTTGTGCCACCTGGCGGTCATTTCACGAATTACTTTTTAATTTATTTTGCCCGCTGTCGTTTTGCTACAGCAGTGAGCGCAGCGATAATAGATATTCCCCTCGTCTACCTACTGTATATGCACGCCGTAAAGGCTGTCAAACCTGTGGTGACGTAGGTGTAGCCCCGCCTATCCCTATAAGCCCTCATCACCACGGTTGACTATCGGTTCAACAGCCGCTCTTTGCCGAGCTAAATTGAGAGGCGGGGCAGCAATGTGTTGTACCTCATTCCTTTCCTTCAGGGAACAGAGGTTATAGCCATAACCATTTGTTTCCTTTCAGTCGATTCACTCGGTACAACACTCAACGTATGGGACATATATTCACACCCCGCCGAGCATCTACCAAAGTTAGGAAGAAGAACCTTGATAGCTACTCTACTGCATAATGGACTCCACAGAGAGGACACAATGGGCCACCGAGGGAGCTGTTATGTCAAGACGGCAGAACCGGACAAAAGTGTGCAGTGAAGACCAACTGGCTGCCGCGCAAATATCACCAATGGACATGCCCTTGAACAATGCCCAAGATGTTGCCATAGCTCTCTTTAAATGTGCCTTCACACCCTGAGGCAATGGGACACCTTTGCTGCTATAAAATAATTAAATAGCTTCTACAATCCAATGGGAAAGCCTTTGTTTAGACAATGCTTTACCCTTTACTGGACTGGCAAAGCAGACAAACAATTGATCACATAAGCACATATTTATTGTACGGTCCATGTAGACCTGTAGTGCACGTACCAGGCACAAATGCAATTTTCCCTGCGCCTCAGAAGCAAAAGGAGGGGGGCCGAAACTATGAAGGTTGAAGACCAAAGAGCTATAATCAGTGGAGACAACCTTAGGTACGACCGCGTTCAGCCGTAGAGTAAACTTTAAGTCATTAGCAGCAAACTGCGTACAAGATGGATGCATGGACAAAGCGTGGAGATCACCCACTTGTTTAGCAGACGCTAAAGCAAGAAGAAGTGCTGTCTTATATGAAATGATTTTCATATCTATAGACTCAACTGGCTCAAAAGGAGGACCACAGAGTGCCTCAAGTACCAACAATAAATCCCAAGACGGAACACTAGACCTCTCAGTGGGTCGCAGACGTTGTACTCCTCTTAAAAATCGTACTGCCAGCGGATGAGCCCCCGGGGACACACCATCAAAACCAATATGACAGGCTGATATAACCGCCAAGTATACTTTTAATAGTAGAGAAGGAAAGGCCTTTTTCTATCGGTTCTTATACAAAACCTCCACCATGGAGAACTGAAATGTAAGAACATTTTGTTCTTGACACCATTGCTCAAAAGCTTGCCACTTGTAAGCATATAAACCTCTAGTAGACAAGGCCCGAGCACTTTGAATTGTCTCGATCACATTTGGAGGAAGCCCTTTAGCTATCATATTGGACCTTTCAACAGGTAAGCATGCAAGTTCCACACATCGTGACGTGGGTGACCTACCTCTCTCCCTGCCTGAGAGAGAAGGTCCCTGAGGACAGGAACTTTCCATTGTTCTGCTGCTAGCAGGCTGACTATCTCTGCATACCACAACTTCGCCGGCCAATGAGGGGCTACCAGGATTAGGGACAGGCCCTGCTGGTGCACCCTCTCTGTGACAGGCAGAATCAATTCTACTGGAGGAAAAGCATACAATAGAGCTGGAGGCCATGAGTGTGCCAGCGCATTGATCCCCAGAGGGGCATTGAGATCTGTTATGGAGAAGAATATTGGGCAGTGGGCATTTTCTTTGGATGCAAAACGATCCACTACTGCCCTGGCGAAGCGCTCCCAGATCTGAGCTACCACCCATGGGTGTGACCTCCATTCCCTCACAAGCAGGCCCCCTCTGGAGAGAAGGTCCGCCCCCAGATTCAGGTGCCCTGGAATGTGAGTGGGCCTAAGTGACAAAAGATGAACACTGGACCATCGCAATAGAGAATGAGACAGTTTCAGCCGAGGAAGTGAACGAGTGTCTGTTTATATACGACACCACTGTTGTGTTGTCTGTTCTGATCAGAACATGATGGCCTGTCAGAGTCAGACGAAAATGTCTTAGGGCTGAAAACACCGCCAACAGCTCCAAATAGTTGATGTGAAGCCTGCGTTGTTCCTGTGACCACGCTCCTCTCACTGCGGAGCCGTTGCACAGAGCGCCCCACCCGCTAAGAGAGGCATCTGGTGACACCACCTTGCGAAACGACACCCTGCCTATTGGAGAGCCCTGGCGTAACAGCCGGGGCTCCCTACAGGGCAGAAGAGCTGATATGCATGACGGAGTCACTGTCAGCCTACTGTTGACGTGGTGCGCCGCACATAGGCGGTGAGAGCACACCCAGCACTGAGACGCACGCATGTCCAACAGCCCGAGAGGCACCACAGTGATCATAGACACCATCATTCTCATTAACTGTAAAAACACTCGAAAACTAAGTTTGTGTTGCAACTGAAACAGAGCAAGGCAGCACTGAAACATGGCTATTCTGTTCTCAGATAGATGTGCCCTGCTGGAGCATATCTCCAGACCCAGAAATGAAGACTGTTGACTCGGAGTCAGTGAGCTTTTCTGCATGTTTACTGAGAACCCTAGAGTCTGAATGTGAGACAGAACTAGTGCTGTCTGTTTCTCCGCCTGTTCGCTTGAGCTCGGTATTAGTGTCCAGTCATCTAAATAGGCCAGTAGCAATAGCAATTGGCCGAACGGCAACACTAGGTACTCGTACGCCACGACCTCGATTGCAAACCTCAGAAAGTTTCTGTGGCACGGAAAGATCGCTATATGAAAGTAAGCATCCATGAGATCGATTGTAGTGAACCAATCTCCCGGACCTATTGCATTTAGCAGTTGCCTCAGTGTAAGCATTTTGAACTTATACGTTCTTAAAAACGTATTCAGTGTTCTCATATCCAAAACAGGACATAGTCCTCCCCCTCTCATCGGAATGCCAAAACTCGGAATGAGTTCGCCCTCCCGAAGGAGAAACCACTTGAATCTGGCGTTCCGCCAGAGTTCCTCCAGAGTGCAGCCTCATAGATGCCACTGGCTTTTTTGTTTTGTAACATTCTAAATAGGAAAACTCTTTATTGCCTTTAATAATGGAACATACACACAGTTTACAAAAGGTATCATTTCTGGGGCAAACAAACTGTAAACATCGAGGGCACTTCTTGTAAGTACCTGAGAATTTTTGAACACACCCCAACTAGGGTTCATAACTTGAAAAGATACACTTATGTGTATGTGGGAGGGGGGGGGGGGATTGTGCTTGGGAGACTGTGTTAGGGAGGTGCAACACCGTTTGGGACTGATCCCCTGAACATAGCATAGCTAAAATGGTAACCAATTTTAACTGCCAAAATCTTGTTGGTGGCCTAGCATATAAATCATGCTGGCATATGCTGGATTTTTTAGCTGGCATGCTGGATATCCATCAGTTGGTTCACCAGCTAAACAAGCATCAGACCAGCACGAAGCAGTATGTACGTTATCAGTGATCACCTTTCATGCCTATATAAACCACACTCTGCCACCACCAGGTTGCCAGTTTATTGTGTGCCTCACCAGCCCAATTTACCAGCGTTTCTTCTCGTCATAGTCTGTCTAGTTATCGACCTCGTTTTGTTTTACCAACCACGTCTTCGCCTCTCGCCCTTTGAAGTCTAGTTTTGGATTTTGCCGTTATCGACTGCTTACCTGTTATCGACCACGAACTTGGATCACGGACCTTCTCTCTACTCCCTGGCTTAGACCCTCGCCTGTTTACGACCACGATTTATCCTCGCTCCACGCCGAGCTCACACAGCTCTCTCTTCCCGCGTCGGCTCTGCATGCTCCCGCTTCACCGCAAGGATCAGGTTTCACACGCCGGCATACACATCGGATTGCGCCTCGCTCGTGCCGGATTCCAGCATTCCAGCGACACTTCTCCTGCTCACACCGCAGCGCGAAGATAAACTCAAGTCTTGCTTTTATTATCACCACTCTTCTGGCTCAGCTATACACGAGCACTCACTACTTCCTGTCTGTGATCGACTCATAATCTGCGATTGGATCCATCGCGCCCTCTGCCGGCCCCTGACAGTGTTATTTTCATGAAATGCTGCAAAAGATTCTGTATATGCTAAAAGAGTCTGTATATGCTAAAGGAGACTGAGTAAGCTTCGGCAGACTGTGTATGCGTGTGTATGTATGTTAAAGAGCCTATGTGTATGTTTTGTTTGTTTCTTTTGTTAAAGAATAAAAATACTTTTATGTTTCAATAACCCCTGTCCACCTATGCCTGCCCTGTGTACCCACGGCGATTACATCTGCCGAACCGCTAGTAATACCAGTTCGTGACAGGGTGCCTAGACTTTTGACTGTGTATATGTATATAATTATATATCATGCTACAATTCACTGTATATTCACTTAAAAGGGAAAAATCATACACTAACAGGAGAAAAATCATTCACATATATGGAAAAAATCTTACACATATATGAGAAAGATGCTTTGCCCTTCTGAGCCACTGTAGGCCATAGACATCTGCACAAATTTTTGGATGTTACAAAGACAAAGTCTTTCTTACTTCATTGTTTAGTATAAAGTAAAGTCAAACTACTCATGAGAATCCTTAATAATGAATTAATTATTCACAGCTGATAAATTAGAATGTATGTTTTTACTTGACCTTGAATTTAAGTGTTTTAGAATGTTTCTTGTAGGGTTTCATAGCAGTGAATTTTGTTAGTTAGTTTTATAGCTTATGTTTGCTACATCTGACAAATCAAAGTTATCATTTGTTAACTATCAACTTGTTACAGTTGGTTTTGATATCACTGTAATCACTTAGTCCCTACATTATCACAAAGGGGAGTAGTTCTCATAGAAAAGTCACTGTGTAACAGAATGCAAGAGATTGCATGAGTAACTGTAACACTATGATTTGTTTTGTACATCAGTGTGAAATCATGTATCCTCTAGGTGATTGATGTGTGAAAGTCCATAGCGACTGTGAAAACCAGGAGGGCGGGAACTTGCACATCAGATGAATTTAAAGGAGGAAAGATAAAGTAGTGGGATCAGAACTGATACACAGGTGAAGCTCAGAGACTCATTTCTACTTCACTACACTCTCAAACATTGAAGGTAAGCTTTTAGACAATATCAGGATAATAGAGAACATTCATTTATTCATTTGTTTATTTAGATTATTGTTCCCATGTATTTACTCTCAGAGCATTTCTACATTTTTGCCACTGTTAATTTTAAACAAAATTAAAAGAAAATAACTCCTGTTTATGCTGCAGTATGAAAATTTTGTTTGTGACTCTCCCCTTGGTGCTGATGAGTGGTGAGTGTACACTGGGCTTCAGGTAACAAACAAACAAACAAACAAACAAATGTAAATCTGAAACAGATAGTTTCAGATAGTAAATCAGATAGTGTAAACAATCAGGCTAATTATACAATAAAGAATAATAATAATAATAATTACACATTTTATTTGATATATTTTTAGATATGTACAACCTACAAATCTATTAATTTTAGAGTAAGTGTTTATTAATTTTAGTGTAACTATGGGTTTGGTTTTCCATCTCTTTCAGGTTCTGCTCTGAAATGCATGTGGTGCAGACGACTGAGAGATGATAACTGTCCACCTGTTATTGAAAACTGCAGTGAGCAAAATGCCTGTTTCTTATCTGAAGTCAGAGTGTCACCCAGTATGTCTTTACTCAGGTTTATTCTTCCCTTTACCTTTGAGTCTATTAGTATAGCACAGCAGCACAGTAGGTCCCAAAGCATAATGTCTTCTTTTTTTCATACTTTAAATACTATTAACATTATAACAAAACTTGAATGTAACAGGCTCTGTAGTAAGGGACTTACGGTTCACAGCAGACTCAGAATGAGGGCAAATATCTGCTCTTTATATAAGTTTATCACTAACTGAGAAAGAGAATTAGAAACAGAATCATGTAAACTTGTGCATAGACTTACACTGACTGCTAAATATGCATTTTCTCCTTAGCTGTAGTTGGCCATGTGACAAAGAACTGCATGGATATGGGAACCTGCCTCCGTATAAAGTCCAAAATAAATAATTACAAAGTCAAGTGCTGTCAGACTGACTTCTGTAATATGTATAGCACTAAACAATGACTCTTCTTTACCTAAAAGATAAGTGCCTCATATTATTGGTAGTTATTTTTCTTGCTGTTTTTTTTTTTAAATCATGTATTCAGTAACAGCAGTAGTATATTCAGTTCACTCTGTTTGAAGCTTTTTGCAGTTAATTCCTGTACTGAAGAGGTACATTTGTATTAAAGTATTTTCTGCAGTTATGCCTCTTTTAATGTTATTCATATATTTGTTTATTCAATATTTATTACAAGGCTCTGGACCAAAGTAGATGTACTCTTCATTCATTAATTGTCTAAGCCGCTTATTCTGTGTACAGGGTCATGCAGGCCTCTCACAGTCTATCCCAGGAGACTTGAGACATGAGGCTGTACACTTTAAACAGGGTGCCAATTCATCATAGGGCACACACTTACATACACCCGCCGTACAGATAATTTGGCAATTTCATTTAATTGATTCCAGTTAACCTGTCTTTGGACTGCAGAAGTTAACCCAAGTACACAAAGAAAAAGCAAACTCCACATACACAAACCAGAGAAAGGAATCAAACCCCCAACATTGAATTCCACTGTTCTTCCTAGATGCACTTAAATATTTAGATAATTTGTGTGTTTGTGGCACTGTATATACATTATTATATACAGGATGCAAATGCAGGCTTTCTAATAAATATAATTAAGCTAACAGAACAAGAAGAGAAAGTAGACTATAACCTAAAGTAACTAGTATAAAATACAAATATGCATTTACTATCATCACAACTCTATAAACATAACTGTTGCGAGACCAAGCATACACCCAAAACCCACAAAATAAAGACAGGAACCAATCAGAAGTATAACAAATCACAAAAAAAAAAAACTGGGTGATGCAAAATACTTCAAAAGAATGGGTTGGCAGAAGATTGTGCTGCTGCCTTCTTGTCCTTCAGTCTGATCTTGGCCTTGAGCTGAGCTGCACAGCAAAATCCTTAGTCTTGAATTAACACCCAGAGTGTTGATTTAACACTTTCAGAGTACATTCGTGACCATTAGGTCATATCTAAACATTTGGGGTGTTAAATCAACACTGGGAATTTTGATGTGTTTAGACATGAAAATGACAGGAAAATGACCAAAAAAGTTTACAAAATAAATATCGAATGTTCTCTTCTTTCATCAGCCACTGGATATACAGGGTGTTTTGAAGTTGTAACCTATGGAACTCCAAAGTGTTAAAAATTAAATAAATAAATAGGACATGATTAAATAAATATCTCTATGAATAAATAAGACACAGATATGTAATATGAGAATGATATTGTGAAATAATGGAAAACATTTTGAAAAAAAGCTTATTATTGTGAAAAATATTGCTCTCTGCTATATATATATATTTACTTATTATTATGAAAAATATTTCATGGTCATTATTTTTCCCAATAACAGAGATTATTGCAGAGACATTTTATTTAATTCCAGCTGTTTTTATTCCAAAATGTAATTTTGTACAAAACAAGACAGTATTTATTTCAAAATCCTGTTTTTCCCGATCGCCTATTTATTTCATAATGCGACTTTTCCGCAGAATGAGTCGTTCTGTCAGTCAGTGCCAGTGGTTTGGACCTGCGCGCCTATTGGCTGATCCTTTAACATCGATTAGTTTCCCTGGATACCTTCTCTGCGGACTGCCGCTACAGCTAGCAACTACGTGCTAGGCAGAGGCGGACTGGCCATCTGGAGCGCCGGGCGTTTTCCCGGTGGGGCGCTGGCCAATGTGGGCCGGTCCAGTCAGCACGTAAACTTAGTGTAAAAATTACGGAACCATAATATGGCATCTCTTTTTGACGCAGATAGATGAGTGCGTTGATCGTACGGTCGCCGCCGACACAGAGCGTGTGTTTTGTAACGGCCACTACTATGTTGCATTATGTATGTACAGTATGTTGCCCTTTAAGAGTTGCTGTGGAGTGCGCGCGTGAGAAGGTGCGCGCGTGAGGAGGAGAGAACGGAGTAGGAGCTGAGGTGTGCTGCCCCCCCACCCACACACACACAAAACGCCCTATTGTTTTACCCTTTTCTGTACTTTTACTTTATGTTTTGTATTATAATTTTGTGACGCTGAAAAAGGCTGATAGAGGTTTTGTGCTGAACGCGGCTCTGAGCTTTTTTTTCCTCCAGCTATCCGACACAAAGATTGACAGAACGACTCATTCTGCTGAAAAGTCGCATTATGAAATAAATAGGCGATCGGGAAAAACGGGATTTCGAAATAAATACTGACTTTGAAAAAATTAGTTGGAAAAAAAAACAGCTGGAATTAAATAAAATGCCCCTGCAATAATCTCTGTTATTGGAAAATTATTAGATTATTTCATAATAATAAGTTAATTTATATAGCAGAGAGCAATATTTTTCACAATAATAAGCTTTTTTTCAAAATGTGTTCCATTATTTAACAATATCATTCTCATATTACATATCTGTGTCTTATTTATTTATAGAGTTATTTATTTCAGCATGCCCTATTTATTTATTTAATTTTGAACACTTCGGAGTTCCATAGTAACCACTGTTCCCTTTGTTAATTTTATATCTTATGTTAGCTATATTTAAAACATCAAAGTTATAATACTTACACTTGATACAGTTGTTTTTTTTATTTCACCATAGTCACATGCTCATTATGCAATAAACCACATGAGTAACTGTAACAGTATGATTTGTTTTGTGCATTAGTGTGAAATCATGTATCCTCTAGGTGATTGATGTGGAAAAGTTCATAGTGACTATAAAAACCAGGAGAGCGAGAATTCACATCAGATGAATTTAAAGGGGGAAAGATAAAGTAGGTGAAGCTCAGAGACTCCTTTCTCTTCACTACACTTACAAACATGAAGGTAAGCTCTAAGACAATATTATAATGAGCATGGAGCACATTCAGTTACTATTGGTTGTTCCTATATATTTACTCTCAGGGCATTTCTACATTTATTCAGCTGTCAATTTTAAATATAATCAAAAGAAGAAATCCTCTTTTTTGTTCATGATTCCAGATTTTGTTCATGACTCTGGTTCTTGCCTTGATGCTGATGAGTGGTGAGTGTACACTGGGCTTCAGATATCACAGTAACTTACATGCTAGTATGGCAGAGTGGTGGGGTTTGTTTTTCTCAGTGTTGGGAAATAATAGAATTTCCCTTAATCAATCTTAAAAGACTGATAACAAATGCTGACTATGCCACCCAGGATTGAAGTAACGCCATCCCTGGCTGTTATCGCAACACCCTTTTATACTCCCCCCGAACTACAACCGATGATCAGTATCAGGTGCATAACTGGAAATCTGGTTGGAAGTGCACAACTCTTTCTCACCACACTAGGTTATGTAATGCTGATGTGTGTTCATTAGCACATGTTACATGTGCTATATAAAACAAAGTTCATTGAATTAATTCCATACAGTACCAAAAAAAAATGCAAACCTTTTTTTTTTTTTTTTTTTTTTTTTTTTAGAAGTGCTTTACTGTTCGAAAAAAATTAACTGTGGCTTTTGGTCTTCTGTCTGTTTCAGATTCCGCTCTGAAATGCATGATGTGTTTTCCAAATAAAGATGATATTTGTGTACCTGTTATTGAAAACTGCAATCCGAAAAAAAATGCCTGTCTTTCTTCTGAAGTGAGAAAGTCACCCTGTATGTCTTTACTCAGCTTTATTTATCACTTCATCTTTGCATCTATTAGTATAACCCAGTAGCACAGTAGGTTTTATATTAAAGCAAAAACTTAAATGTTACACTCTGTAGTAAGGCACTTATAGTTCACAGCAGTCTCAGAATGGGGGCAAATATGTGCTCTTTATATAAGATTGTCACTGACTGAGAAAGTGAATTAGAAACAATATCATGTAAACTTGTAGGACAGCAGGGTTCAGATGTGTCACCTTAATCAGAACCATTCTAACTCATCCTCAAACACCTCTCAGTGCACCCTCCCACAAAATCACACACTCCTGCTCCAACTGAAAGCATTTTAATTATACCAGGTTGTACGTAGACTTACACTGACTGCTAAATATGCATGTTCTCCTTAGTTCTAGGTAGCCATGTGACGAAGCACTGCAGCTCTATGGCAGAATGTCTCCGTTGGAAGGGGAAAAAACCTCATTACAAAGTGCAATGCTGTCAGACTGACTTGTGCAATTTATATAGCATTAAACAATGAGCCTGCTTGATCTGCTTGATCAGCACTTGTATATTCAGTTCACTCTGTCAGATTTTTTTCTGCATTTAATTCCTGTACTGAAGAAGTACATTTTTAATAAATAAAGAATTTTCAACAAGTGCAGGCTGCCTAATAAATTTGGTCTATCAAGCAGAATAAGAACAGAAGCTAGATTATTAACTAGTCAATAGCATAAAATACAAGTATGCATTCAGTATCATACTGTACATACAAAACCCAGAAAATAAATACGGGAACCATTCAGAAGCATAACAAAAAACAGTGATGTGATGAAAGGCATGTGATGATGCACATGACTTGTAGTCTAGCACCTCTATGGCACTCCCTTTATAATATGGGCAAAATTAAGTAAAAATGGATTCTGGACAATTCCAAAAAAACTGGCTGATACAATGTCCTTCATGAGAGTGGGTTGACAGGAGATGGATTGAGGGGTCCTCATTGGAGCAGTGCAGAGAGACTCTCCTTCCAGGCCTTCATCTCTGCCTTCAGGTGTGACAAAATACTAAGTGACCTTATCCTACACTGTAAACCCTAATGCTCAAAGTAATTAAACATAGAGTAGTGTTAACTTAAATAATTACAATTAGTTCAAATTAACAGACCCTGATGAGTATTTAGAACTTTTTGGTATTTATGAGTTTGTAGAAATGACACTTTTCAAGTTAGCTAAACAAATTTGATATTTTAAGCCACAGTAACTGTCTCCTTAAAGTTCCACCAACTTAAAATCTTTCAGCCTAGCGATTTTGTGTCTGACATCATCAATGCACATGTAAACTGCCCACATTGAAATGTTTTATTCAAGATGGTGGATTGGGCTGTCTTCACATAATCTTTACAAATCTGGGCACCCTAAAGTACCAGAGCGCTGGTGGCTCAGTGGTAGGTGTTTCGCCTGCCATGCGAAAGGGCCGGGTTCGATTCCCAGCCACTGGATGAAGTGGCTGTCCCATAATAATGGGAGGGTTGTGTTCAGAACGGCATCTGGCGTAAAAACTTGTGACAAACCGCTGTGGCGACCCATTGTCAGGAGCAGGTGAAAGACCACCAACAATTTATTTAATTTGCAACAAGTAAAAAAATAAAAAAATCAATAAAAATGTTCAGATGCCTAAAAGCCAAGAGCAGCAGGCTGAGGAACAGTTTCTACCCCACAGTGGTTACCTTACTGAACACTGTACCCCTTACATAGACGGTACCACCATCACGAATAACCCAACATTCCTGTTTAATACCTCTGTAAATACTTCCCGTTCATTCATTTGTACAGTCTGCACATGGACTGTACACTAATATGTGTATATTTATATATGTAGATGTGTGTATAGGTATACTCTGCTTTTCCATCCAGCGGCTAAATTACTCATATTTATTCATATGTATATTCATACTATTGCACATAATGTAAATTCACCTATATATAGTTTCTGTATATTTTTATTCCAAATATTTATAACCAGACATATCTGTAGATTTACAACTATTCTGTACATTAATTTATCCATCTATGCTCACTTTACAATGTATATTCATGAACAATTTTTTTGTTTCCCCCCTGTAATACAAATTATACATAGACCTTACTTTTATCATACAAGTTTTATAGATCTGTATATATGTTTATATTGCACTGCTAACTTGCACTTCTGGTTAGATGCTAACTGCATTTCGTTGCCTTGTAACTATGTGCAATGACAATAAAGTTGAATCTAATCTAATCTAATCTAATGCAAGTAAATAACGATTAATATGAATGAGTACAACAAACTCAAAAACTGATAGTTCTGTTTACTTAAAATTGGAAACATCATTACTTAAAAAATTTGATGTAACTAATTACCTTAAATTTTTTGAGTTTTGCCAACTTTTTTTTCTTTATTATTTCTTTAGTTTCTTTTTTTTGTTTGTTTGTTTGTCTTAGGAGTGGGTGGGTTACTGGGTGGGTTAGAAGTTTATTGTTTTCATGGTCAGGAAAATATTTCGTCATACATGTGAAGACATGACTGCAACATAGCAAGCCTCTTTGTACAGTTTGTCTTAATACTGAGCGTAAATTTCTTACAAATGGGATTTAACAGACGATCAGATAATGATTAAAAAAGAAAAATAAACATCAAACATTCTCTTTTTCCGTCAGCCATTAGACGTGTTATCAGTTGTTTCACTTATTAAAGTTGATATATTTTTTATTTCATTCTAATCTTTTAATCTCTATTTTATTACAAAAGTTAGTGAGTCTTATGGATCTATCAGACTATAACTCTGTAACAGACTGCAATAAACCCTATGAGTAACTTTTACAGTACATTCTGTGCATTAGTGTGAAAACATGTATCATCTAGTACATTGATGTGCATAGCAACATTGAAATCCAGCTGGGTAGAAATTCACACATCAAATGTATTTACAGGTACAAAGAATTAATACACAATCAAAGCTCAGAGACTCCTTTCTCCTTCACTATACTTACAAACATTGAAGGTAAGCTCTTAGACAATATCATGATTATGGAACACATTCCTTCATTCATTTAGGTTGTTATTTACTCTCAGGGCATTTCTACATTTATTTAACTATCGATGTTTAATATAATTAAACAAAAACAATCCTGTTGCAGAATGAAGATTTTGTTTGTGACTAGTTTTTGCTGTGATGCTGATGAGTGGTGATTATACACTGGGCACACCAACAAACAAAAAAAATATAAATTTGCTACACATATTTCAAATCAAAACACTAATCTGTAATAAACAATCAGGTAAATGTTTGTATAAAGGTTTGTTATTGATGCTTATCCACATCCACATAATTGAGTACAAAACCCTTTAATATTTACAAACACCAGCAAGCAAGAAAACAAACAATGTTACAAAATCTTCTTTGCATTCCTGTAAACAAAGCACCATTTAGTTTTCAGATAAAACAAACAAAAAAAGAGACATAATAAATGTTTCTGGGGTTTGCAGCAAAATAAAAAGAAGCAGGTATGACAAAGGTAACAAAATGATTTTGCCATATTCTCCAAGATACACAGTAAAATCTACCAGCTGATTTACTTATTAACCTGCACAAATTTGTTTATCCCTTGATAATTCTTTTATTACTGTTTAGTGCTCTTTATACAAGTTTTGTAAATAATTTTCATTTTTGCTAAAAATTTAACTGTGCCTATTGGTCTTTTGTCTGTTTCAGGGTTGGCTCTGAAATGCATCAAGTGTTTCGTGACTTGAGATCAACTTTGTCTCCCTGATGTTGAAAAGTGCTATGATAAAAATGCCTGTTACTCTTCTCAAGTGACAAAGTCTCCATGTAAGTCTCTACTCAGATTTATTAATTGCTTCAACTCTGAGTTTATTAGTATTAGTATATTACCAAAGCCTATACTATATATACTAAACCATATTAATATATTCATTGTAATTTATTAATATTTACATATTAATTATACTATGTTGTGCATAGACACTGACTGCTAAAAATTCATTTTCTCTTTAGTTCTAACTAGACCTGTGTCGAAGTTCTGCCTGTCTATGACAGAATGGCTCCGTCAGAAGCAAAATCCTTTCTACAACGTCCACGGCTGTCAGACTGACTACTGCAATTTAAATCCCCTAAGCCACGAGGCACGTAAACCTACAAGATAATTGTTAAACTTTATATTCCTTGCTGTGTTTTTTTGTTTTGTTTTGTTTTTTTAAGTCATGTATTCGGTAACAGCATTACAATATTCCGTTCACTCTGTTTGAACCTTTTTGTAGTTGATTCCTTTACTGAAAATGTTAATTTTTAATAAAGTCTTTTCAGCAGCTATGCCACTTTTAACTTTATTTATTTAGTTTTTTGTTTGTTTTATTCATTCATTAAGTATATATTACAAAGCTGCGGAACATGAACATGAAAGGAGATGTACTGTAATATTTGGATAAGTAAAATTTTGCAGGAATTGTGATTCAAATGCAGGCTGTTTAATAAACATTATCAAGCAAACAGGACAAGAACAGAAACTACACTATAACCTGAAGTCACTAGAATAGTAAAACAAGCATGCATTCACTCTCATGACAACACATTGTAATTGTTTCTAAACCAATCATACACACAAAACCCAGAACATAAATTCTGCAACCGTTCAGAAGCATAAAAAAAAAGGTTATGTAATAAAGAACATTGACAATGCACATGACTTTCAGTGGCCAATGAAAACTGAAGTCTAGCACCTTCATGACACTTCCCTGACACAGCCTCCCTGTATAGCACAGCTCCTAATGTACAAAATAAAGTTAAGATGGAAGTCACATAAACCTGGGTGATGTAATTTTCCTCACAAGCTGTGGAGGATACCTTGACTTTAGTTTTAGAAGTTTAGAAGTTTATTCTTTTCATAGCCAGTGATATAAATCATCATACATGGGAAGACATGATCATAACACACATACAGGGTCTTAAATCAGTACCCAATACATCAAGCTTCTCACATATTTTTTATAAATAAATGATTGACTATTGGATTTAATGGATGATCAGTGATAATTATATAATTTTCCATATCAGTAGACATGACTTGTCAGAAAAATGGCCAGGAAAGCTTACAAAATAAATAGCCAATGTTCTTTTTTTTTTTTAATCAGCCATATATACAGATATACAGGGTGTTTTGAAGTTGTCATCACTGTTCTCTTGGTCTGTTAGTTTTATATCTTATGCTGGCTACATCTAAAACATCAAAGTTAGCGGTTACACTTCTTGCAATTATTATTATTATTTTTTTTATTATTTCATTGTAGTCAGTTAGTCTCTACATTATTACAAAAAGGAGTGATTTCTGTTACGTGGCGCCGTATGGAGAGCCGCACCACGAGATGTTTTTAATGATAAGAGCCTTGACGCAGGGCTTTAGAGGGGGATCAACGAAATAGGAATATGTGAGAGTGCCTTGTGCACAGGAAGACCTTCCCGTTTGGAGATAGCGTGAGATTATTAATTAAGAACTTAAAAGGAAACAAAAGAAAACTGAAAACACAAAACAAACAGAGCTCTGTCATCTACGCGAGAACGGACGGGGCTCTGGAAACCAAAACAAAAATCTTTTAACATCTCCGGGCTCTTATGCCCTTACCGAGGATTTATGGGAGAGAGAGGGGTTTGCGTCTTTGTGCACTTTAACTAAACCTGAGCGCGAACCCTGAACTGATGTGTGCCGCTCTCTCTTTCTCTCTCTCTCTTTTCGGTTTCGCCGCCGTCTTAGGGATGCAAAGGCTTTAAATATGCTTTAAATATGTTGGATAAGACTTACGTATGAGTAATGTACAGACAGATATTATTGTTGACTAAAATGGGTTTTGGTTATATGCAGATACTTAGAAATGTAAAATAAAAGCACAGAAAATGTTTCTTTAGCACTATTATATGTGATTTAATCAATAATCTGTACAGATGTATGTGTATAATATATAACTGGAAAAACATGAATACCATGTAATCCTTCACAGAGTATAACAGACAGTAAATATGAGAAAAAAAGAAATATGATCCCCATCCCACTGGATCAGTGATGCTAATTCAGGGAGGAGAAAGCAGAGGATAATATGATCATATTACAAAAAAGAATATTAGGTTGATTTAATACATGAATAGATGAATGATTAAAAAATATAACATGTTTACAAGTACTCTCAAGTATTCTCATCTTGGTTGTTAACTGCGGCTTTTGGTTACATTCTGTTATAGGTTCTACTTTGAAATGCGTCAGGTGTTTCCCTCCTGATGATAGTACATGTCTGCCCAGTCCTGAAAACTGCAAAGACCTCCACCTGGTTGTCTCTTTTTACGTTTATTTATTACTGCACCTCTGAGAATTTTCATATAACACAGCCACCCATTGCACACTAAAACACACACACACACATACCCCAATTTTAGTTTAATTATATTTAATTACAAGAGGATGTTCATAAGGACTTGCACTTACTGATGTGTGTCCATTTTTCTCTAAGGAACACCTCTATGGAACACTGTATCCTCTTTAAGCAATTCAAAGTCCAATGCTGTCAGACAGATTACTGCAATTTGCACAGAATTAAAGCATGAACGTGCTTAATCTACAAGAAAATTACTATTACTTTTCTATTTTGTTGCAGTTCTTATTTTTTATTCCAGCATTTTGCAACAGTAATAGCATGTTCAGGCTACTCTGTTTGTGGCTTTATTGATCAAATCCTGAAGAAATTAATACCTAATAAAGTATTTTCAGCTGTTATTTTACTTAAGCTTTTATTTTTAAGTGTTTTAGGGCTTTGGAGCAGTAATACAAAAGCAAATGCATTGTCTTTGTTTGCACATTTGCATGTGCACTTTGTCTATTGTGTATCTTTGTATGAATATTGATAGTTTTTCTTTTAGAGTAACTTAATGTAAAATGTATGTTGTAAATTTATGTTGTTGCATGTATGTAGCACCCTGGTCCTGGTGGAACGTTGTTTCGTTTCACTGTGTACTAACTGTATATGGTTGGAATGACAATAAAAGCCTACTTGACTTGACTTAATAATTTGTGTATTTACTTTTAGCACTAGATTATCCTCTACATTGGAAAACAGAATTACAGAAAGCATACAGTGACTGCTTTTCTTATGCAATCTTAAGGAAACAAGAATGCACGTGCAGGCTCTTTAAAAAATATTGTCAAACAAACAAAATAATATGAGGCCACTCAATTAGCATCTGGTTTAAGTTTTGCTGGCAGAGTTGTTATATCATGCAAGTTTGTTATTGTTCTGCTTTCTGTGTACCAGAGTCCCTACTCAAGTACTGTACTTGTGGACCAAGAATGCACAAGACTAAGGCAATCCCTCCCTGTGGAATTGACAGGTCTGGTGATCTGTCAATAAGTTAGGGAGACAGTGATGCAAGTACAGGCTCATTAATAATCATCAAGCAATAGTGTGTGTGTGTGTGTGTGTGTGTGTGTGTGTGTGTGTGTGTGTGTGTGTGTGTGTGTGTGTGTGTGTGTGTGTGTGTGCCTGTGTGTAGTATGGATTGCTGTAAAAGTCCCTGAGTATGTTAGTTTGTGTACACCTGACCATCACATATGTGCGTGCTGAATGTCCTAAAAGTAGAGTCAGGACTGTTACATTCTGACTGGATGGATCTGACTCCACTTTCCAGCAACAATTCTCACATAGACTGGACTGAATTTGCTGTTCAGGCCATTACTAACTCAGACACCAACATCAATACCTACACTAGCTGTATTCTAGATCACATTATCAAGTGGATGACCAAAAAAAAATTTTTTTTAATCATAGCACTCTCCAAACATAAGCCCACAATGAAAAGCAGCAAAACAAAGTACTGTACAGGCCAACAGCATTACAAGAGCCAATCTGGGGCAGGGGGAATCTGCAAAGTCAAACATGTACTGAAACCAAATATTGAAAAGCAAATCAACTTTACCAACCACCTAAATGTGATTAAATGTGATTCCAAAAAAATGCAAAAATGTTTAGTTCAAAGAGAACTGTGTATGGTCTAGGGAACAACTGTACAACGGGCCTTCACTTAAATTTAAAAGGGTCCTTAAGTCCATAAGTCCTTGTGCCACGCTGGAACGTGATAAAAGGAGCTTGAAAAAGGATTTATATATTTATTATCAAGGATGACATCAAATTAATAGGACATAAGTTATACATGTTTCAATTGTATGTTTTATAATTGTATTCATTTTTTTTTTTGTTTCAATAAATATTCAATATTTAATGTCTGTAGTGTTCCCTTTACCGACATTCCCTGTAAATGGAGCTGGGCATACAGAGCACCCTGTAAATTACACTTCAGAATGCAGTTCCAAAGTGCCAGGTGGCATGTGGATTGTATGATAGTTTTCATTTCCAGGTTGGTGGCTATCTTGTTGGTGGCACATAGCTCTACTATGGAAGGGAGCTGTTTAGCATGTTTTCCCTTTGATATGATAAAATCGTTCAGTTAAACAAACCAATCAATGAATGGATAGATTAAAACAAAGCAACACCTCTGATACTCTTAGTAGAATATAACAGTACAGTAGATCTTACTATAGCACATTTTAATACTTCAAATGACTTATCATTTAAATAAAAACCTAAATATAGCCTTTTCATTTAAACAACATTCACAGAACACAGAAAATACAATGTAAGTTTAAGAAACAAATTGGCTTTTAAATCATATTTAAGAACAAGTGCACTATCAACAGTTCACACTCAAATTTAATTTTACTTTTTTTTTTACATACACAACTATACAGAGTATGAAATGCAAATGTTTATATGTACGTATGTCTAAGCTAAAATAGAAAATGGCAAAAAAGATAGAAATACATTGCAAATTACAATGTCAAGCTAAAACTACAATTAAAGATACATGATTGAATAGAATATGTGGGAACAAGGTCTACAAACTGATAACAAATACTGATAACTGTGAGAAAATAAACATGTTTATGTATGAAATACAGCCTCTTGCATGTTCAGTGAACGTACCTGGGTGCCTTAGTTAAATTAATAATTGGGGTCATTGATTTCCTTGGGCGCAATTTCCAAGGTGGCATAATTGGCTACATTGTTAAAACCAGGGGATCGGCAGAGTTCGAGCCAGCCCCCTTCACCTCTCCACAATCTGGCGTAATCTGCAGGATCGCTGCTAAGGCAGCTAAGGCATGGTTTGTTCATATTCTTATTTTTTTTCTCGTTTCCTGCATTTATTACATTTTCCTTATTGTTTTAAAGTTTATTCTATTGTGAGGCAAAGCAGCAGTGTTCTGCAGGGGACCTCTAATTAGTTGGGGTGAGATTTTCTCTCTTGTTGTGAGTATTGTGGTGTTAGAGCCTTAAATTTTGTTTAGGTTCCAGCCAAGGAGGACCAATTGCAGGAGCTGAGGAGTTTGGTAATCCAGCTGAGTTCGAGCCAGCCCCCTTCACCTCGCCGCATAAATTTTGCATTTTATTTGGAAATAAATATCCTAGATTCTGGAGAAAGAGAAGGGAGACACAGTGGTCAGTATTGGTTTGGGGAGCTTCTGGTGTTGGTCCACTGTGTTTTTATTATGTCCATGGTCATCTACAGTACCAGGATGTTGTTAGAGCACTTCCCACTGTTTACCAGTTATATGAAGATAATTATTTTATTTTCCAGCAGAACTTGACACCTGCACACAGTGCGAAAATACTAATACCTGGTTTACAGACCATGGTATACCTGTGCTTGTTTGGCCAGGAAATTTGCCTGACTTAAACACTATAGAGAATCTAATGTTAACATTGTGAGGTGTTACATTTGAGATGTCAAGTCCAGCAATGCTGACGAGTTGAAGGTTGCTATCAGAGCAACCTGTGCTTCCATATACACCTTAGCAGTCCCACAGACTGACCACCTCCATGCCATGCCACAGTGCTACAGTAATTCATGCAAAGGTAGCCCTGACCAAGTATTGAGTATTGCACATGTTCAACCTTGGACAGTAGTCCAAGATGTCTGTGTTAAAAACCTTCCATTATTATTATTATTATTATTATTATTATTATTATTATTATTATTATTATTATTAGTAGTAGTAGTAGTAGTAGTAGTAGTAGTCGTCTTGAGTAACATTCACATATTTTCTAGGATGCTAAATTTTGGGTTTCCATTAGCCTTAAGCCATAATCATCAAAATTAAAAGAAATAAACACTTGAAAAATATCAGTCTGTGTGTAATCAACTAACACCTATGGAATTAACTAACAACAACAATTGTATTATTTAAAGACATAAAGGTCAGCTGTTCTGCAACACTCCTTGCATGAACAGTATTGTCAAGTGCATTTGCCCAAAACCCATCAAGGACCATGATGGAACTGGCTCTCTCAAAGAACATCCCAGGAAAGCACGACCAAAACCACTGCAGAGAAGTTCATTTGGAGTTACCAGCCTCAGAAATCACCAATAAACAAACAACACCTTCGATTAGCGCTTTTATGCCAATTGAGCCGACGTTACATAGCAAAAGTAGCAGAAACACCTCCACATCACCTATTTAAAGAAGAATATTATATATTTTGCATGACTTCAGCATTGTTTCACAGTGTAGAAAGAAATAAAAATCAGGGAAAACTTTGAAATTAGAAGCTGTGGTTGTTATGTGGGGGCGCTTCAATATGGTGCCACCCGGTATACTGTCAAGTATGGAAGCCCCAACGCAGGACTCGGAGGCGGCATTGGGCCTTGGAGTGTTTATTTCTGTGGGGAATGATCAGCTTGCGTGAACACTCGCATCGCTATGAAGGGAAGGAGGGCGCGCTTATGTTGGCGCGTGTCACCGTGCTTCAGGTCATAGAGAATTGGTATGTTCTTTGTTTATTTATTACTGTTATTATTCTTGTTTTTTACCGCTCTTTTCAGTTCTCTCTTCTCTATATATCTCCACTCCTCTCCTTTCCTCCTCCTTCATATTTCTCTTTTATTTCTCTTTTCACTCTTCTCTTTTCTTAATCTTTTTCTTTCTGTCTTCTCACTTTCTCTCTTCTTTCTCTTTTCATTTTTCTCTTTTCACTTTTCTCTTTACTTTTTTCCCTATACCAGAGTCACGCTCTCGTACCTGGTGCTAGCTAATGTTCACACATAGTGCGCTGATTTCTGGGAATTAAATATCCTACCGGATAGGTGTAACTTGTTTCCTGTGATTGTCAGTACCGCGGAGTTGTAACTACCGGATAGGTGTAACTTGTTTCTTGTGATTGTCAGTACCGCAGAGTTGCCTAGCAACTGCACCCGACTACCAATACCTGGGGTAGCCACTCACAGCTTCTTCCGCACTTCTTTTCTGAGATGTTGTACACTTAGCCACCTCCAAATTTTGTATAACACAGTCAGTGCCCTACTTTTCTCACAAAATAGAATTGAGGCGCTAAGAAGGTTAACTGACCCACACGATGACATGAAAAAAATATTACTCAAAAACAAGCAATGGAAAACTAATGACATTAATCTTATCACTGTTCAAAATTTTTATTTTTATTTCCATGTGCTCTGTGCCTCCCTTGGCAAGATGCCACCCTGATTGGCTGCCCATGTCACACATATCTAAACTCACCACTGTAAGACAGCAAGACATTTGCAATACTAAAAGACTGATGAAGGAACATGATGTACAAACATGTAATCAGTAATGTGCTGTTTATTCTGTTTGTGCTGAAGCTTGCAGTGTAAATGAGTTTCTGCTTCCTATAATCAACCTGTTGATCTTGTTAATGCAACACTTTTATTTTATTCTTGGTTTAAAAAACTTTAGTTGTTTATATAATTTCGTATGGACTAACAACTTAACAAACTATCATGACAAACAAAGATTTGGGCGAAGTGTCAGGGTATGTCATGTAGGGTTTCATAGCAGTGACTCTGTGCCAGTAAATGTGATTCATCAGAATGTCCAGATAACATTCAAAAGAAACATTCAACATTCTCAGGCAGCTGTTTTCACCAGTCATCAGACATAAAGGGTCCTTTGTCCTAAGTTATAATCACTGTTGCCTTTCTTAGTTCATTTTAGTTTCATATCTTCTGTTGACCTTTCCCCTTACACTTCTAACAGTTGCTTTTATTTCACTGCAATCACTTAGTTGCTACATCATTATTACAAATAGGAGTGATTCTCAAAGAAAGGTAAAATATTATTGTGTAGAAGACTGAACTTTTAAACACATGATGAATTGTAACAGTATGATTTGTTTCGCACATAAGTGTAAAATTATGTATCATCTAGTTGATTGTGTGTGTGAAAGCACATAGTGACTGTGAAACCCAGGAGGGAGGAAACTCACACATCAGATGAATCTAAAGGAGGAAAGATAAAGTAGTTGGTTTGAAACTGATACACAGGTAACGCTCAGACTCCTTTCTCCGTCACTACACTCTCAAACAATGAAGGTAAGATCTTAGACAATATCATGATTATTAAGTGCTTTGGGATTTTTGAGAATGGTTTTATCATTTGTACTTTGTGTAGCCACTCTCTTCCAAATGGTTCCCTGACTAATCTCAGAAAATCAACACATAACTGAAAAGCTTTATGTCATCTATATGAAAGTTAATCAAATCATTGATGACGTTATGCTGATTATAACTGAAATTATATCCAAGTTTATGTGAGCTAGTAACATCAAAACATACTTTAATGTACATGAGATGCATAGTGTCATATTTCATTAAATGCATGATATTATTCTCATAAGGAGAAGATTTTCTTATTTTTGTAAACTGGATGCTTAGATTAATTCATACATTGAAAATAAGAAACTGATCACACAAACATCACCACCATTTTAACAGCATTGATGTCTACATAATTATTTAAACATGAAAGTGTTCTAAAGTGTGATGATCTCCAACCTCCAGCACCGGTGTTGCTGATACTCAGTAGGAAGAAAAGAGTGAATGGGTGAATATAATATATTAGACCATTAGGTTGATTTAATGAATTAATTCATTTATATGTGAATGCGTTATTTAAAAATCACAACACCAATATTGATTAGAAGTAATGATACATTTACTTTGTTCAGTATGTTTCTTATTTTTATTTATCATTGCAGCTCTCAGATTATAAATATAACACAGCAGCAAACTGAAGGTTAGGGTTAAGTCTTTCTTACTTTGTTACTGGATTTACTGTATAAAGTAAAGTCAGCCTGCTCACTAGAAGTCCTGTTAATTTGTCATGATCTCAGTTTGGTAATATCCGCCACACACAGTAGCACATCAAATTTTCGTGTTTAAGCGTGTTTCATTTAAGGTTTCATAGCAGTGAACCCGTACAAGTAGATGTGACTCTCAGAACCACAAATGTCCAGATAAGATTACAAGAGGCTTTTTCATCAGTCATCAGACACACAGCATTTTTTTAAATTATCACTGTTCCCTTTGTTGCTTAGTTTTATATCTTATGTGGGCTACATCTGAAACATCAAAGTTAGCATTAGTTATGTTTCTTACAATTGGCTTTGATTTCATTGTAGACAGTTACATTATTACAAAGAGGAGTGATTCTCATAGAAACTTTGTTGGAGACTGAAATAAACTGCATAAGTAACTGCAACCGTATGATTTATTTTATGCATTAGTGTGAAATCATGTATTCTCCAGATAATTGATGTGTGAAAGTCCATAGTGACCAGAAGGGCAGGAACTCACACATCAGATGAATTTAAAGGAGGAAAAATAAAGTAGTGGGATTAGAACTGATACACAATTGGAGTCTCCTTTCTCCTTCACTACTCTCTCAAACACTGAAGGTAAGCTTTTAGACAATATCATGATTTTGTACCACTTTGTTTAGTTTTGTTTCCAATCTCTTTAAAACATTAGATTTTTCAACATTAACAATTTAATTGTTCTAAAATCAATCACATTATTTTTAAACACAACCTTTAAAAATCTATTTCTATGCTGCAGAATAAAGATAATAAAGATGAAGACTCTGTTCCTGACTCTGGTTCTTGTTGTGATGATAATGAGCAGTGAGTGTGCACTGGGATTCAGGTCAAATAAAAGCAATATTTGTACATACATATTACAAATAAATATTATCTGTCATAAACAATTAGGAGATGAGACGGATTCAAATCAGACCTGTTTATTTGGGACACATGGCAGTTTAAAGTAAGCACACACAGAGGTTTTCTTCAGCACTCCCACATCTGACCTGCTGTTTAAGAATTAGGAATTAGGACATTTAAATCTACTCCTGATTATGTAAAACTGCTCTATGATCTTTTTTTTTTTTTTTTTTAGAAATAAAAGATTCGTTATGCACAATTTATCAAACTTTGATAACAGATTTATTTAAAGTTAGCACACAACACTGGATGGTTCCCTGACTGATCTTTATGATAATAAATTAATAGACTGATAGGTGAATTAATTAATGAATTAAAATCACAAAACCTATTTTGATTAAAAGTGCATGTTTGAAGAATGTTTAATATTTGTTTTTGGTCTCTACTTTGTTACAGGTTTTGCTCTGAAATGCAACAGGTGCAACCCCGGCGTGGGTGCAAAATGTAAACCGGTTCCTGAAACCTGCAATATGGGTGACATCTGTGTCAGCTATAGTGGACTACTTAATCTCTGTATGGCTCTTCTTATACTTATTTATCATTGAATCTCTGATAATATAACACAGCAGCACAACAGATCTTAAGGCAACACAATTTAAAATGTCAAATTACATTTTACACACATTTTACACAAACACACTTTACACAAACATTTAACACACACACACAAACTGAAAAAAGGAATTAGAGAGAATATATGTGCCACATTAGTCATTAAACTTTTGACCCCTCCTGAAACACCTATCACTGTTAATTAGATCAGATTTGGCACAGAGACTTGCACTGAAACCTAGATGTCTTTTATGTTCTTAGTTCGACCACCAGTTTACAGGAAGCGGTGTGCCTATTTGGAAGAGTGCAAACTTCTAAAGAAATATGCTGTCTACAATGCCCAGTGCTGTGCAACAGACTTCTGCAACTAGGGGAGAGCTGAACCATGAAAACCTCTGACCTAAAAGACAATCTCCCAAGGATTTCTTTTAGTTTTTTCATTGTTTTTAACTTGTGTTAGAAACTGCAGTAGTACATGTAGTTTATTCTCTGAGTACAAAAAAACAAACAAACAAACAAACAAACAAACAAAAAACAACATGATGTACACATGTGTAATCATTAAGCTCCTTTTAGTAAATGAATGAATCAATGAATGAATGAATGAATGAATCAATCAATCAATCAATCAATCAATCAATAAATAAATAAAGGCATTCACATCTTGGCTAACAATTGGCTAATAATTTAAGTTAAATATAAATTTTTCTTTGTTTTTCTTTGTTCAGTTCAGTTTGTATTTGGTCCCAAATGTGTTCATGAGAACAATATTTTTCTAATATCTCACAAATAGGAAAGTAAAAGTAACTTCCAAACTAAAACTATGATTTACCAAACTCTTTGAACATGTCAGATCTTGAGGCCTCTGAAAAACTGTCAGGGGACTGTAGCGCTTCTTGAAATTCTAGACATGCTCCAAGGTCAAAGCCATTTTTTCCCTAATGATGTGCAGTAATTTCATCATAGTTCTCTTGGAGAAAAAAAAAAAAACTAAATAGGAAATTAACATCATCCAAAATGACTGCGGCAAGTGATTTTTTTCTCTGCATTTCAGAATGAAGGCAAAAAATTTTCTCTCTAAATTAATGCATCAGTTCATTCAGCAACATCAGGAGCTGTTCCATCATATGACCATTCTTTTTCAACTTTTTCAATTAGAGGTAGAGGGTCAGTAGTCATAGTCTGTTGCAATACTGTATTTTTATGCTTTCGGTAGGAAACATGACATCTAAAGGACTCAAGCTTTGAAAATGTTCTCTGAAAGTCATTAAGACCACAAATTATTGCAAAATGTGCCTCATGAGGAGAAAGCAAAAAGACAACAAGAGAAAGAGAAAGAGAGACAACCAAATAAAAATGTAATCAATAATGGAGTCAAGCAATTTAAGGTAAACAAAAAAGAAGAAGAAAGTAAATATAGGGATGACAGAAGAAACATTGAATGCATTAAAAAGATTGAAAGAAGGCAAAGTAGTATTTAGGGAAGGTAAGAGCAGGAGCAATACATAAAAATGAAAGCATTAAAGGAAAAGAAGAAAAGAAAGATAGCAAAAATAAGAGGTAATCATTTCAGTAATTATTTTTGGTCTTTGGTGTAGTTTGTGTCACTTCATTGCCCTGTTATGGGTTTTCTTACTTTAGTAAAACAATATTGAATGCTGTGTCCAATAATCAACTATAATTCTGCTGATCATGCAGAAATACAAAGGTATCTGATCTTTCATGTAAGATATGTAAACTGACAATGAGGTACATTCTAATTGTACAAAAATTTTTGTTTGTGAAAATATTTTAAAGTTGGGTGGGTTGACAAGTGAAGGGAAGTTTAAGGTAAGACTTAAAAATGTGAAACTAAAAAGAAGTGGCCTGGAGTTGACATTAACTGGTTATGATAGCACAAAGTTATCAAAAGATTTGCAAATACAAAAGTATTGCATTTTATTGTAAACATTTATGCAACATTTAACAGTTTGGAATCAACATTCACATATTCAAAGCATTTTTTTAAACACACAAGTTTTCACATCTAATTCCTTTTGAATCGATCTTTTATATTTTGAAAACCACTGAATAAGCACTTCCAGATTTCACCCATTTGTCTGTGTGCATGGAATTTCCATGTTCTAGCATCAGGACAATGCACTTCTGCACCTGACCAAAGTGCATTCTGGGGGGCAAAAAATAAAACCATATGTCCCCGGTGCAGCGCCCTCTAGGGGTTACACTTGACACAAATAATCTTACATTGTCTTATAAAAATTAAATAAAGTAACACTTATATTAAAATGTTACAGTACAAAACATTTAACACCTAATCGTTCATGTACAGCTACTACTGCAGCAACCTTTGTCTAAAGGTTTTTTAGGTATATCTCAACAATATATATTAAAGAACACTGAATGTAACCAAGATAAGCAAAGTTAAGCATATATTGAGCTATGGTTCTTTAAATGATTATAGGTTAAATAAATCAAATAGGTTGTGCTTATTTTTTATTTATGTCAAAAATATTTGAAAAGTACAATGAACAACATACCATGGTCACCTGACAAACAGGGTGCTGGTGTTTCAAGCTCTCTCTCCTCTCTTTCAATATCTGAGCTCTCTTACTCTCTAAACCTTGTTTCTTCCACCTCTTTACTCACTTCATGCTGGATATCTTCTGCTTCTTCACTTCTTTCTAGCTCTTTGTCATCAGTTTCTATATTTCATTCTTCCAACACTCCATCCCCTCCTCGGTCTTCCACAACTTCTTTTCTACCCTTTTCTATCTTATCTGCACCTTCCATTCCTACAGTATCTGATTCTGATTTTCCTTTTGTTTTTGGTTTAAAAAACCCTGGATGTCAGCCTTTCTTTTCATAGTATCCTGGGAGATGCAACAAGTATGAAGTTTAGACTTTATTGCTTTCCAAACATAGACTACACTGAACAATTTTGACTAACAAGGCTAACAAGGCTAAGTATTAAAAGTAATTCAGTACCTGGATTTGTCTCTCAACTACAGCATATCGATGGACTGGACACGGCCAAATGCGTTGTTGTCACGTGACGCCATTTGTCAAAGGTTCGGACAATCTTGAAGATTCAAGCTACTGAACTGAACAATAAACTTTTAAAAATAGTTAACAGTTAAGCTGTTAGTCATTAATATACACAAAGATACATAAAAGAAAAAACTCCTTTGATTTGTTAAAAGAGCCGGATTGACGATTGAGTCATTTGTTTGTGTGTGTGTGTGATGATCTCGCTGCACTAAATGTCTTTGATTCACTAAAACAAAGCAGTTCATAAGTGTCATTTGTTCGGACTATGCTTTAATAGAAAGACGAGATTCTTTTATTTGTGGGTATTGTAGCGGGGAATGAAGAGTAACAACGGAAATACAGGTGAACAAACCCCAGAGGGAGGTTTTATTGAACAATTTATTTTTATCAGCGACGCTGATAGATGATTGTGACTTTTAAAACAAACCTAGTTACAATGCTGCGGGATCGCGAATCTAAATATGGGCTAATAATACTTACTTCCGGTGCTGCAGAAAGCTTTGTGGCACAAGCAAGACGTGACAAGTCAAAAACAAACAAAAGTGTATTAAGTGAAAAAGCAAACAAACAAACCAGGTGCACCAAAAAAAAAACAATATATACAAAATATATACAAATATAAACAATGTGTGCGCGTGTATGTATGAATGTCCAACGTCCGTTTTTTATTGTTTGTGTGTGTGATGTAGGCTGGGACAGATGGCTCGGTCTCATCGGTAAAAGATGTTCAGTCCGGGAGCACGAGAAAACGAAGCGAGAAGGGTATTTAATGTGTCCACAACAGATTAATTCACCCGGGAAAAGTAATCCAGTGGCTGCAGCAAACAAACTCTCTCTCTTAGAAACAGCGCTGTAAATCCACATCTCTCCTCCCCGAAGACTTTGCCGATTCCGCTTTTAAGCCGGCTCACGTGGTTCACGAGTCGCTGCTGTAAATTATTTTTAGAACACTAGGACATTAGTGCTGGGGTGGCAAATTAGGTGGCAAGGCTTTTTCACCCCGTGCCACCCCGGTAGATCCGCCTGTATGGTAGTTAATGCCATGCACTGTGCAATGTTTTATATAGGCAGATTTTCAATTAAAACAGCAACAGCATGATTGTTTTATAACATTAACTATATTATACGTACTATAAAAACACACACCTTGGCTTAATCCTCGCTCTGTGATGGCAAATTGAAGACCGCTCTGAAAGACAGAGAGGATTTGACGTCTGCCATCGTTTTCATATGAAACTTTAGGGGACAGGGCGATCACCAATTTGTGTAAAGTTTATGGAGAATTTTTAGGGAGGCTGAGTACAAATGTTAGGGGCTAAAGCCCTTCTAAAAATGGCCCAGTGGCGCCCATAAATGGCACTGTAA
>JAAGKR010005755.1:8262-45762 GCA_011419295.1 Clarias macrocephalus
CCCCCCCCCCCCCCCCCCCAAGTTCTTAGGCAAGTTCTTCTGTCTGTCTCTTTCTTTCCATCTTTCTCTCTGCTCTCTGTCTGTTATTTAGACATTTCAGACATTTTGGACAGTTTGAGAATGTTCACCTTCTCCCATGATCCTTCTAGAACTAAACTTAAAAAATTTGACTTTGGAAATCTTCAAAGTTCTCTGGTTTAGTTGTAGAAGGCTTAATACTAAACCGCACATAATGGTGTTCAGAAGTTCATCTGGTTATTTCTAAAGCTTGTGCACTAGAGTTTCAAGAACTCTCCAGAATTATTTGTCCTTTACTTGTGGTAGAGAGAGAATCAATTACTAAACCTGTTAATAGTTCTAGAAGGATTTGTGCATTTTTCAAATGATAATCATTTAAAATACAAATTATTCATATTTATTTTTGAGTATTGATACATGACTTTGTAAAAATTGTTCAATTTCCCCTTGGGGATTAATAAAGTTCTTTGAATCTTTAAATTAAAGCATCCCATGCAAAAGGAAGGATTTTTAAAGCAAAAAATCTGTAGTGTCCGTAACCATGTCACATTCATGTTGTGATATCTTAACAATTCAGCATTTTAGAATAATACACTTTTTCAGGTTTATGTCTTTTCAAGTGAAATCTAAAGCGGCCAAGTTTCATCTGAATGACAGTTAAGACCGTTGAAAGATTTGAATTCAAAAAAGTAATGGACACTGCGGCCATAAAAGGGCGTGAAACTGTATTTAGCAAATGTGTTTGTTTATTTATCTGATAAAATTCTAAATATGTATTCTTATTTTAATTCAGTATTATAAAAAATGCCATTATATGATTTTATTTGGAAATTGACTTTTTCACCTAGGTGAGAGACTTTTCAGTGCCAACACCAAGTTTTGGCCGATGGGTTCTGGTGTTCTGGTGACCGAGAACACTGTAGAAATGATTTCTTAGAAAGTACAAATATCTTGAATACAGTTACATTTATCTACACTTTCTTACAATAATTATCACAAACCGAATATAAGATTATTAAGCTTAATTCTAATCAAATTGTACTAAAATGTGAAGCAAAATTTCTGTATAATTTTGCTAGTTTTTAGGAATTTATGTCTTGAAAGATGCAAAATGATCTGCCCACAGAACAGGAAGTTTTAACCCTGCACTTTGTATAACTTTTGACTAGAAGTAATATTTATAATAATTTTATGTTTGGGTTGTTGTAAACTTATTTTAAGAAATTCTTGACCTCTGGTTAGATTCAAGAATATTTCACTTGCTAAGATGATGAGATTTATTTATTTATTTATTTATTTAGCAGTGAAGTGTGATGTAATGTAACGTGACCTGATGCAGGTGCTGAGGCTTCTAGTAACCAAATTACGTCTTTGATCTAAAAGGCTCTTTATGTGAGGTTGTGTGTTAACTAGGATGGAATGTAATGGTAGCATAGTAGGAAGTGTGCGCGCGTGTGTGCGTGTGAGAGAGAGAGAGAGAGAGAGAGACGGAGAAGGACAATACTTTGTGTGTTCCCTTATCATGACCTTTGTGTGTGTGTGTGTGTGTGTGTGTGTGTGTGTGTGTGTGTGTGTGCGTGCTTGCACATGTTTTGTGTTCAAGGATCATCTGATGGGTAGGATTAAAGAATAAAAAAGAATCTTCACAAGACTTGCTATAAAATTCTCAAATTTAATTGATTTGAAACCGAACACACAAAGTGAATTAAGTGTGTGTGTGTGTGTGTGTGTTAATGTTTGTCTTAAATACTGGAGTCAGTACGTCTTTGTAACGTGTCTGACAGACGAGTGTATCATGATGTAATTGATCAGTGTCATGTAATTGTATTGACCAGCCTTACAGCCTCACTGAATCTGTGTGTGTGTTGTGTTGTGTTGTCTGTTCTCGTGCGTGTGTGTGTGTGCGTGTGTGTGTGTGTGTATGTGTGTTTAAAAAGATTACCCTCCTAAGAGTTCACTTGGCACTGCTGCTAATCTCATTCGTTCCTCTGATGTTTAGTCTCCGTGTGATCGGATCTGATTTGCTCGGACTGTAGCCATGTGCGTTCACATGGTCATGCTGGTTGTCATGGTAACAGTGATGGTCAGGTGACCGTAACATAGCACACAGAATCTTCCACATTGAATGTGGCGTATTATGGAATAGCAGGTTAGATTAGAATTGGACTGGAATATGGACGATCAGACGACACCTGCAATCCGATTCGGTCGATTTTAATCTGCTTCAGAATCAACAGAGGAGATCCTTCACTGTTCAGGACAGACACACGTCCACCAGGAGCACCGTACGTGTGTGTGTGTATAAACGTTTATTTTATTCCTGCGGAAGTCTGGTGAAGTCCAAGGTCCAGTCAGCTCCCTGTTGCAAGACGGGTTCAGCTGCTCAGATACTCATTGGTGTTTGTACTGACAGGAGGGCTGTGATTGGTCCAGAGCTCTGATAGGGGACTCTGATCTGATCAGTGCTGCAGGAGTCCTCCAGTAATACACTCCATAATGTCTCACTCCAGTTCAACACTCTGTCCATTTCAGATCACTTCTATTACCTGTCTCTCTGTCTGTCCCTTACTATCTGTCTGTCCCTCTCACTCTGTCTATCTGTCTGTCTCTCACTCTTTCTGTCTGTCAGTTCCCCACTATCTATGTCTCCCTCTCTGTCTTCCTGGCACTCTTTTTTTCTGCTTCTGTTTTTCTCCTTGTTTCACTTTTTCTCTGTTTCTTTCCTCCTGTTTGTCTCTTAAATCCATCTGTCTGTCTCTTTATCGCTGTCTCTCTGTGTCTGTCTGTCTTTCTCTTTCTTTCCTTCTGCCTTTCTCTCTTTCCATATTTCTCTCTGTCTCAGTTTGTCTCTTTTTTTTCTCTGGGTCTCTTTCTCTCAGTCTGTCTTTCATTTTCTTTCTCTCTCTCTCTTTCTTTCTTTCTGTCCATTTCTTTTACTCTGCCTGTCTTTGTCTGTCTGTCTCTCTCCATCCCTCTCTCTGTCTGCCTCTCTGTCCTTCTGTCCTTCACTCTCTCTCTCTCTTATCCTCGCATGAGGAAAACGCATGTCCACTTGGAGTGTCATGTGGTCTGTGACTAATCCTAACCCACGGTGTTGTAATCAGCCGCACTGAATCATGGGAAGACCCGAGTGAGATCTGGAGTGACATGGCTATTTTTTTTTCTTCTTTTTTTTTTTTTTTTTAAATAACTGTTTCTGCACCCTGTCGCAATTTTTTTCCACATTTTTGCAATAACATGATTCAGATGAAACAGTTGGTAGAAAACAGTAAATGGTTACTATAGCGCCCAGTCCGTACAGGAGTGTTATAATCTCTGATTTAGGTCAGAAGTACAGGACAGGGTGTCGACGTCACACGTTTCCGTACGATCAAATATTAAAGTTTGTTTGTTTTCCCGTGTGTGTGTTGTGCAGAAGATCATCGGCGTGTTCAAGCCAAAGAACGAGGAGCCGTACGGTCAGCTGAACCCCAAGTGGACCAAGTGGCTGCAGAAGCTGTGCTGTCCCTGCTGCTTTGGCCGCGACTGCCTCGTCCTCAACCAGGGCTACCTGTCCGAGGCCGGAGCGAGCTTAGTGGACCAGAAACTGGAGCTCAACATCGTGCCAAGGACCAAGGTCTGCCACACACACACACACACACACACACACACACACACACACACACACACACACACACACACAAACACACACTCCAGTGTATATACACACACACCTGCCTGACCAAAAAAAAAGGCACCATTTCAGAACCGATTGTGAACGCAGGTCACTTAAAATTAAATAAAAAATAACCGTTAAAAACAAGAGCAGAACGTCATATTTCATTATGAGCATTTATACTGAAATTGGTGGAAGCTTCTAGAAGCATGTGACCGGTACAAATTGTTGCTTCAATTGGTTTTTGGGAAAAGCTTAAAAAGCAAAAAAAAAATCTGTAGTGTCCGTAACCATGTCACATTCATGTTGTGATATCTTAACAATTCAGCATTTTAGAATAATACTCTTTTTCAGGTTTATGTCTTTTCACATGAAATCTAAATCGGCCGAGTTTCATTTGAATGACAGTTACGACCGTTGAAAGATTTGAATTCAAAAAAGTTCCGAACACTACAGACATAAAAGGGCGTGAAACTGTATTTAGCAAATGTGATCATTTTTATCTGATTCAAATATACATGTGTATGTGTATTTCCAAAAAAAAGAAATGAAGTATGGATCGGGAGACAAGAAGCGTTAAGTATTAGTAAAAATGTTAGTGTTATATGATCCCGTCTGAAAATTCACTTTCATCATGAACAGAGATCACTTAAAATAAAAAATTAACAGTAAAAGCCAGAGCTGTGTTTGATAGTGAAAGTAAGAGCATTTCCACACACACACACACACACACACACACACACACACACACAGTGATGAAGTCTGTGAAAGTCTCATGATTGGAACTAAACACTGTATGTCCATCAGAAAGCCACTTCTGGACTTTGAAGCATAAAGACTGGACTTTGGAGTGATGGGAAAAGGTCATGTGACCTGATGAGTCCAGATTGAGTCTATTCCAGAGTGATGGGTGTGTCAGGGTGAGAAGGGAAGCGCATGAAGCCATCATGTATAGTGTCCATTGTACAAGCCTCTGGAGACAGTGTTATGATCTCAGGGTCACTTCAGTCGCTCAGGTCGAGACTCAGCAACGTTATGTGGCAACAAAATGAAGTCAGCTGACGACCTCAATGTACTGAATCACCAGAGTATCTTACTTTGGACAGGCAGTGTGTATGATCACAAGATTCATTCAAAGAGTCAGACATCACGCAAACACGCACAAACATGAAGCGTGTGTGTGTGTGTGTGTGTGTGTGTGTGCTCTTGTGAAAGCAGATCAAGTTAAATGGAACTCTGTAGAGGAGGTGGTTACATGGTCGCTCTGTACAGTCAGCCGTCTCACTTCCTGTTGATGCCATCAGCCTCATCTCTCACCCACTTTAGCATTAATATGGATCTCTGTGTGTGTGTGTGTGTGTGTGTGTGTGTGTGTGTGTGTGTGTGTGTGTGTGTGTGTGTGTGTGTGTGTGTGTGTCTCTCAGGTGGTGTACTTGGCGAGCGAGACGTTTAACTACAGTGCCATAGACAGGGTGAAGTCTCGGGGAAAGCGACTCGCTCTGGAGAAAGTGCCAAAAGTGGGGCAGCGCTTTCACAGGATTGGCCTGCCTCCAAAAGTGAGCCTACCCCCCCCCCCCCCTCTCTCTCTCTCTCTCACACACACACACACACACACACACACACACAACCACCTGGTGGTGGTAAAGCACTAAGGCGTGTCCCAGATGTGGTTTTGAGTCACACTGAGCGTCTGAGACGAGACATTTTAGATTACTGCGTCTCTAAAATGTTCGTTTTTGTTTATTTGTTCATATCCATGATTCTTATTTGACCCTTGTTCTGTTAAAAGCTGAAGCTCACATCGTGTTGTCTGCAGCTCACAGCGCCTCCTGCTGGCCGGGAGTCTATATTAGTCCGTGTAAGTTTCACACTGTTTGGCGGTCCTGTTCCCGCTCCAGGTCGGCTCCTTCCAGCTTTTCGTAGACGGTTATAAGGACGCAGATTTCTGGCTCCGGCGGTTCGAGACCGAGCCCTTACCCGAAAACAACAACCGGCAGCTGCAGCTCCAGTTTGAGAGGCTCGTGGTGCTGGATTACATCATCAGGAACACGGGTAGGCCGAGCAGCTCCAGAGTCTAAACACCACCTTGTGTTTGTGTATCAGTTACATGGCACACGTCCCCATGCACATTCCTCACACACACACACACACACGCACACACACACACACACACACACACACACACACACACACACAGTTCATGCAGCATTATAAGCAGCTTTTTAAACAAAGATTTTACTACGTAAATTAAATTATTACTTTACTATAATTTGAGTGCATTGAGTGTGTAATATGTGTGTGTGTGATCCTGCAGATCGAGGCAACGACAACTGGCTCATAAAGTACGACTGCCCCATGGACATGTCAGGGAACAGGGTACGTCTGATTAATGTGGACATTTAAACTGACCAGTTTGTTATTACCCATGCATGTTTTTAATGGTGTGTGTGTTTGTGTCCTATAGGAGAGTGACTGGGTGGTGGTGAAGGACCCCATCATTAAAATAGCAGCCATTGATAACGGCCTGGCGTTTCCCCTTAAACACCCGGACTCCTGGAGAGCTTGTAAACCAATCAGCATTCACCACACTCACTAATCACACACACTAAACACACACCTCACCGACTCATCACACACACACACACTCACTAATCACACGCCTCACTGACTCATCACACACACGCACACACACACACTAATCAATCAATCAATCACATCATACACTGCACTGATGAAACTCACACACACATCTATAATAAATAATAACACGCCTCTCTGAATAATCACACACACAGGCTGGATGTAGATTGCAATCTGTGTTGCTTTTTTCGTTCAGTCTGATTATTTAAATCTCTTTGGTTTTGTGTGTGTGTTTGTGTGCTGTAGATCCGTTCTACTGGGCGTGGCTCCCTCAGGCCAAGGTGGCGTTCTCGCAGGAGATCAGAGAGCTGGTTCTGCCCAAACTGGCCGACCCCAACTTCATCAAGGACCTCGAAGAGGACCTGTACGAGCTCTTCAAGGTAAGAGTGCTCTATTCACACACACACTCAAAACGCACGTGTGTGTGTGTGTGTGTGTGTGTGTGTGTGTGTGTGTGTGTGTGTGTGTGTGTGTGTGTGTGTTGCTGGACCAGCTTACAAAAGCAATATTCTACTTTTGTGTGTGCGCGTGTATGTGTGTGTGTGTGTATGCTGCTGGACCAGTATAGAAAAGCATTATTCTACTTGTATTAATATGTGTGTGTGTGTTGCAGAAAGATCCAGGTTTTGACAGAGGCCAATTCCACAAACAGATCTCCGTAATGAGAGGACAGGTCAGTCTCTATCTCTCTCTCCTTATGTATCCATGTCCCTTCTCTCTGTCTCATCATCGTTACAGTTGACATGTCGCTGTAAACAAGGCAGAAGTGATCCACATTTCGGTTAAATTAAACAAACCTCCGTTGGTTTGATCAGCGCTTTCCGTTGAAGCCTCAGTCTCCTGTCAGGTGTGAGCGTGTTGCATCAGTTCATCTGTAACTGCGCTGTGAGTAATAATGGATAACGCACTTGTGATAGACATGAAAGAAGAGCAGCGCGACCTGGTTAATTCTTTATTTCAGTAGTCTGAGGGTGTACCTGGTGCTAAAACAACTCACATAAACAGGAGCGTTTGGATATCTGCAGACACGATGTGGAGCGATCGTGGACATTTCATAAAGAGACTCATTACCGGTCACTAAGAGCCAGAGAATAAACAGCAGAGGATGGAACTGAAACATCCTGACCGAGAAAAAGTTCAAAAGTTGACGATCAGCTGGAAAAAAAAATTCTGAGATTCTCAAGGGCAAGAAGTATTGGAACATTATTAGGAAAAAGGTTCATCAATCGGCAGTGCTCATTATAGTGAGACGCTTATTGAAGAGCTGAAGACTAAACACAGAGGACTGATGTCCAAGGGGATCGTGACCTCACACCCTTCTGTCCTCACGGTCACTGACACACAAGACAGCGGTGCGTTCGTGTCTCGCAGCTCAGACGTAAACATTTTTTAATGATGGAATACGAAACCTTTAAAAAAAACAAAAAAAAACAAGGAGATGATGTCGAAAAAAGTATTTGCTCTTCTAAAAGTTCATTAAAATAAGTTTTAAATAGCCAGAGTGCGGATAATATTTGACTCTCTCTCATAAATAAATAAGTCCTCTCATTAATTAAGACCAATTGGAATTAGGATCTCTGTCTGTGCTTACCCGTCAATCATGCCATCTTTTCAATCCTTGTTAAATCAGTAAGCTCCGCCCCTGCACTACATTTACACCATGTTTTGTTTTGTGGGCGTGGCTTTGCAGGGAACAGTTGAGGCAGGTTCTAGTGCACTAGACTGAACACTATTCACACATCAATTGTCTTGACTTACAGTAAGAACATTCTTGCATGTAAACATCAAAGATGACGTTTGGTCCTCCTCTCAGATCCTGAACCTGACCCAGGCCCTGAAGGACAGTAAATCCCCCCTGCAGCTGGTCCAGATGCCCCCCGTGATCGTGGAGACGGCCCGGGCGCCACAGCGTGCCAACACCGAGTCCTACACGCAGAGTTTCCAGAGCAGACGGCCGTTCTTCACGTGGTGGTGATGATGCGTCGCTGTGGGCGTGGCTAACCCGAGACCTGCTGCTCTTCCTCATGAACTGCGCTCGGAACGGAACAGAGACGACGCTTGGACGACAGAAGCAGAGGACCACTTCCTTCTTAGCCGCCTTCTCCCCAGAACCAAAATCGGCGATTCTTGTTGCTCTTTAAAGAGGAGAGTTATGTTAATAAAGGTACACACTGACCTGCCAAACTGTTTGCACATTGACACACACACACTTACACACACACGTGCCATTACACTGTAGCTACACTGATGATGGACGTGGGCATTTCCCTGCAGCTCTCGCTCTCCTCTCGCCTGTGCTGTCGCCCTCTGGCTGTGTGGAGGATGAACTGCATGTCTGTAACGAATTTAACTAAAAATGTGCAACTGACGACAACCACAGCGACAAAAGAAAATGCTACAAGTTTCTCTCTCTCTCTCACATGGCTTCCTTTTCTTTTTTTTAAACATCTTTGCAAACTTCTGTTGGATTTTTCTGCCTCGGCTATGTTTTATTTCTCTTTATTATTTTTTTTCATACTTTACATCATGCGCATGTGCCAGACTGAGCCTGTGCACAAACACTGGAACGCCCCATATTCCTAATCTCCCCCCCCCCTCCGCCCCCCGCCCCCCATTATTACTTAAAAGCAGATTTTTTTTCTTTTTTCTTTTTTAAGAGTGTATTTACATCAACAAGTCGATGAAACTGACCTTAAAATGCCGCGGCGATGCAGTGTATAAATTTGTATGTAATGTACTGTAATGTAATGTAATTTAGCAAGAAATATATAAGCTATAACAGGAAGTGTTTCATTTCTTTTTATTTTAATAGCAAATTCATCACAAATTCACACAAAATTACAATTACAACAAATATATAATCTTGCGTGTAGCTAAGACAGAAATATGTATAAAGACGAAAACGTGTAAGTTTCACACTGTTTGGCGGTCCTGTTCCCGCTCCAGGGAATTAACTATTAAAATAGTGTCATGTTTATAAATGTAAGAGCATCAATATTAATGAGCGATTGAAAATGGATCCATATAGAACACAAATTAATTTGCTATAAATCCTACACACAAAGTTTTCCACATTTTGTTATGTTTCACACTCACCTTGAAATAGATTCAAATCTTTTCCCCTCATCATTCTACACAAAGTGACAAACAGGCAAGTATACTTTTTTGTTATTTTATTTAAAAGAAAAAAATAATAATAAAGGACTGGAATATTGCATTGATTTCAGTATTCTGTGGAGCCCCTAATGGGACAAAAATTGGAAAAAATAATTGGGTGGAAAAAAAATGTAAATCAGAGGAATAAAAAAAAAGAAGCAAAAAAAACGCGACATGGGACACGCGAACATTTTGCGAGATCTCGCAAATCCTTATTCTTCAGCGTTACCAAATTAGTTCAGCAGGTGGCAGTACTGCACCTGAAAGCTGGATGCCAACCGCCAACAGAAATAGAAGAAGGAGGAACCGGGCAGGATCAAACACTCGGATTAGAGACCTTGTGAGTAGCTGAGTTTGACTTTCAGCTGGAATATAAAGACATTCATTTTGCACGTGGCGTGCGCGGCCTGTCGTATTTTGGCGCTGGAAGATTGATCCGGAAGTGTGAGTCACGTGGTCTCGGTTTTTCCCGCCTGCCATGTCACTTTTTACCCCCCCTACAGTTTATATTTACACCCATATGTCCCTTTAGGGGCTCCGTAGGACGGTGTGTCGAATGATGAATGGAAAAAAAATAATAATAAATTAATCCATTTTAAGACGCACCCACTCATAAAAAGTGTCTCGAAGGACAATACTATAGAAATGAAACTTGGATATATTTAAAGTAGTCAATTTATATACACAGAGTCAGACAAAGAAAGTGCATACACATATGAGAAAAAGAAATAGTGTGATGTATATTATATTAAATTAGTATTATTATAGCTCTATTAACTTATTGTATTCCAATACATTTAGTATTAAAATATTTACACAAGATTTTCTTTGGCTGACACTGTATATGTGATGTGCTTTTGCGCCCTCTAGTGGTGTAGAAGAAACAGGACTTGACACACTATCATGGCCTTACATCAATCCCGATTCCATTTGTACTGCGTGTATATAAAATTGAATATAAAAATTTGTTGCAATTCTAAATAAACCCGGCAAATAATTTGTTCCGGACGCTGTGCTGTGTGAATAGTTTGCCTGCAGGACTAAAGAGAAACTGCAGCATTTTACCAGCTCCAGTGCAAACAAATAAAAGTTTAAAATACATTTGTGAAAATGTCAGTCCGTGTGCTGATACGTGAACTGTCATGTGAAAGAATCGTGACAGACAGACAGACCGATAGATAAATGGAGACTTTATTGATCCTGAAGGAAATTCCACGACATAGTGTTATGTAACAGATTTTTGTTTTTTTGTTTTTTGGTAATTTTTTTATTTTTGTAATTTAGTTTTGTCCCATTAGTGTTTTGATAATTCATTTGGGTACAGTCCTGATTCAGTCAAAATAAAAAAAATTTAAAATATATATATGTATATATAAAAACAATCAACAGTGTAAAACAACATTGGACTGATTACAAAGTCTTGAATACCCATAATGCACTGGTGTCAAAACGATAAAGTTTGAAATACTGTACATTGAAACATTGAACAATTGAAATGTTGTGGAAACTACCATAATCCCTGGAGTATGTTAGCTACCGTAAATACTCATTTAAAGAAAAGTTGGAATTACACATTAGTGCGAAACGTACGCCAGCTTATTTTAGCACCTTTAAAGAGTTCTCGGTCCTGGGAATCCCACAGCCACTGACACGACCATCGACCAGGTAAAGAACATCTTAAGATTTCCCTTAAAAAAATTTTTTTTTAAAACATCCAGAAAGTACAGCTCGCTACATTTCCTATTAGAATTACTTGAACTAGACTTAAATACATATTGAAGTCAACAATCCGAGAAAATACGATCATGCTAGTTATTATTTCTCAAATGTCACACGATGTCGTCATCATCATCATCTACTGATTACCCTCATCACATCATTGTTCACCATAAAAACCCATCTAAAACATAGCGTGGAAGAGCGAGTGATTTCTCTGCGATGCATATTCCACATCGGAACGTCCCGCGCGTTGGAGCGTGTGTGTGTGTATATATATATTGCTAACATGCTACACAAGAACTTTGTATGACGTGAAACTCAAGTACTGCCAAGAGATCCAGCTCAGACAACACAGAGGCCGGTGACATTGTCCGCTTGGTTTCATGCTCTGGGGGAGATTTATGGAAAAACAAAACAAAACCAAAAAAATCTGACCCTGGATTTCCATTAAAGTCTCCGGATTAAAAGGAAAAAAAAATGTCCATGTCGAGCTCTGGTCAGTGACGTGAGCGGAGTGTTACAGAGGAGTGTTACACACTGAGGCATGTGCTGATAACAGAGCTGTGGCGTGTATTGTTATAGAGTGCGTGTGTGTGTGTGTGTGTGTGTGTGTGTGTGTGTGTGTGTGTGTGTGTGTGTAAGACTCAACAAGAAGCGTTAAATACACAAAGTCGCACACTCCTAATATTTCACTAATCATCCTTAGCTTCTGTGGTGTCCAGGTCATGTGTGAGTCCTGGAGGATTTCTGTTCCATCAAGGAAGAAGTGAAACTCCACAGACCTGATGTCCTTCACTAAGGTCATTCAGTAAATTCAGGTGGTCAGCTGACTTCATTTTATTGCCACAGAACGTTGTTGGGTCTAGACCTGAGCGACTGATCATAACACTGTCTCCAGAGGCTTTGCATGATGGGTGTCCCATCATCCACCTCCCTTATTACCCCGATCGCTCTGGAACAGGATCACTCCGGTCTCATCATCCATCATCACATGACTATCGCTTTAAAGTCCAGTGTTTATGCTCTCTAGTAAATTTAAGTATGTTTTTTTTGGTGAGTCTCACTAATGGGTTTTCTTATGGACACGCAGCTGTTTAGATTAGTTTTTTTTACTGTTGATTTACCATGCAACTTCAAGTTTTTAAGTGATCTCCATTCTTTTTTTTGTTTTGTATCACATTTCCTCCCCAAAGGTATAGTTCAGCTCCAGCCTCGCATGTTTTAATAATGTGTGACCCAGTTCCAGTCAGTTCGAATTTCTTTAATTGATTTGGAACTGCAACGTGGTTTTCTGTCCGGTATTTGTGCAAATTCTGACTATGGAAATAAAAAGTGATGGAGGTGGTCAAGCATCCAAGCACCCAGTAAGTGCTGGAACTAAATAATCTGTGCTACGACTTTCTCATGTCTTCCTATTATTTTCCTGTTTTTATAAAATTCTTAGCAGCATTTAAAAAAAAAAAAAAAAAAAAAAAGCACTCCCTTAGCTAAAAAAACAAAACAAAAAAAAAACAAGTAGTGTATGATGTGGTGTTAAAGTGTGCGTGATAAACAGCACATGCCTCTAATGTTTTTAGGTTTGTAGTGAACCTTCTTTTTTTAAATAGATCGCAGCAGCGGTACGAGACGAGTAGTGTCACTGTAAACACACCCCGAGCAGCTCTGTAGTCTCTCTCTCTCTCTGTGTGTGTGTTTATTTAGCTCTCAGGTTCCCTTTAGTGTTATTTATATTTAGTCACTATGTAGTTTTCCGTCAGTGTCGTATCCGGTGCAGGTAGCGTTCCGGATCTTTCTCGTCCCGGTTCCAGCTCGTCCGGACATCTTGCTCATCTCTTGGGTCACATGACTTCTTGGCCTGTCCCGCGCACGCTCCCCGAGCAGTGACATCATCGCCATCGGCGGTAACCTCGGATGACGGCGTCCGATCGTTCGTTCTGGATGGGGAAAAAACAACAGGTTTTACACGCAACACGGTTATTAACACCGAGTTATTAATATTGATCACAGCTTCAGCATGACGTGTGTAAATATTTATTAATTAATGAAAGATCTGACACGATTGTACCTGATATAGATAATATATAGGACTATAGTGAAGTCTTGACACTCCTCCGTGTGTAACTCACCTCTGTCGACTCTCTGACCTGCCGTGTACAAACGCCCGGGCCCCTCTGCTCGCCTCGGCCCGGATGCCGTTTCTGTTCCTCGCCCTCACCCGGAGCCCGACCAGCGCTTGCGCCAACCCTTCATCTTCCTCCTCCTCCACATCGGAACCCTCGTCCCCATCCTCCTCGTCCCCGTCGGGCCGTCTCCGGCTCCTCCACACCTGTCTGGCTTTCTGCTCGGCGTCCGGTTCCCCTGCCGAGCGGAAGAGGCGCCTGAGCTGGCGGAGGTTCACGCCCTGGAAGATGTTCGCCGAGCCAGACTTGCGCATACGCCGCTCCGACGTTGAGCTCTGACAGAACGTGCGCTGGGGAGCCCCGGGCAGCACCGCAGAGGCGCCGACACCCACCTCCTCCATCTGCGGCTCTGAAAGAGGGGAGAAAGAAAAACAAGGGTTTGAATAAAGATTTAAGTTCTCTTAGGGAATTTAAAGCTGGTTTTGGTTCTTTGAGGGAAAAAAAAGAAAAAGTTTTTAGCAGCAAGTATTAGTGCAAGCCCTGGTGTTATTAAACACTTGATGTGAGAAGGCATAGCAGGTTGTGGAATGAGTACATGAGCAGATTTCGACTGTCTGATCCCCGCTTATGATTCATTCGTACACCGTTATACAAGTGTACAGTAAATCCTGGAATATTACAGCTACCGTAAATACTCTAACAAATGTGAATTCAGAATTTCTAAAATCCACAACAACTCTGACCCCCCCCCATGTCCAGGTTGCTGATTTTGTGTGTGATGAAACAAGCGCATACAAAACTTTAACCACAAACCCAGTGACCCGAATACACTACTGAGGCTTATACACCCCACATGTTTACTCCACTGTAACTGAAACAGGAAGTAAACACCACAGCGGCCTGTTTACACATACAGGGCGAGGCGTCACATCTGATTACATCTGAAAAAAATATATATATATCTGTGGTCACAGTGAAACGCCTTTACCTCACGTGTTCACTTTAAGACCTGACCTAAATCCAAGCTAATCCTGGGCTGTGTCCCAAAACAACCAGGCCAAAATAGTCTCACGGCCCAGCCGTTATAAAGTTAGAGACCTAGTCGTAGACATAGACATTCAGAAAGATGATTACTCATGTTTTCACCGTATGAGAATATCAATTAAGGTTAATTGAAAATTCTTAGTAGTACTTCTTAATAATAATAATAATAATAATAATAATAATAACAATAAATAATTGTTTATTGTTAATAAATGTATAATAAATATAATAATCTTGATAGGTTTTCTATTAAAGAAAAGTTCTGTGAGGTAAACCGTTATGAACCAACACGGTGACGTCACTGATATACATTTCCCCCAAAATATTAAATAAATAAATAATAACATCAACACAAAAATTTAACAAACAAATCTACAATTATTGTTTGTGAAAAAAAAATATGTACACACATTTATATTATATTCAAGTTAGATTTTTCGCGAGGTGAAATTTCACGTCGCTGCGTCATGACGTCACGCTGACGTACTGCAGTGCTCCCAACAGTGCACAGTCAAAAAAAAGAAAACTACCCAGAAATATAGGAAAAGCACTGGATTGACGACGGGGAAACGTTATTAAGCATTAATACTGCGTCATTAAGTGACAAACCAGAGATAAACACCGATCTGTGACGTCGCAATGACGTTGGTGTAGCGCACGCGCGCGTCTCTGTGCGCTATATTTAGCTCTATAATCATTTTGATTTGCACTTTAAAAGAAAAAAAATTTACTCGCTGTCGTCTAGATAATGCGTTACATCATATATAACAATGCATGTTCATTTAGAAAAAAATAACACATCGTACACAAAAGCTAAAACAGATGATAATAAAATACGTAAGCGCGTGCAGAAATGCAAGAGAGAGAAAAGTAAAGACCAAACCGTTTAATGAGTTTATCCTCTTCAGTCCATCCGGAAACTCCAGGATGTTTAAAAATGCTCTGTAATATTACTGAGTTTCAGAATGATTAGACTCCCTCAGCATGAGTGTGTGTATGTGTTTTAGTGTTTCTCAGCCTTATGTGTCAGCGCCACGACTCTTCCGCCTACGTCAAACTGCATGCTGTCCAATCAAATCGCTCGGCTGGGTGTTAAGTCCCGCCGCTCTAGTGCATTCCTGGCCAATCACAGACAGCGCAGCTCTCTCTCTCCGTGTGCAGCTCAAAGGTGCAACTTTCATTGACGTCATTGGCACCGATCTTCATTCCTGCAGCTAACGCAGTGACACGCTTCACAGGGAAAGAGTTTCAGAATCAGTTTATTACAGATCCAGTACAAACGACCAATATGCAATGGAATAATAGTAGGAACCTCTCATAACCTGTGCGTGTCCTTAAACTGAATTCAAAGTATCACTTCACATTAGTGGAAATGATCTCACTAATACATTTGCACTGAAATGTCCATGATAAACAAGTGTGGACACGCCCACTTCTCTTCTACCTCAAAATGCAAGATGGTGCAGGGTTAAGGCTGGCTAAGAGTGTTAGCCAGCCGGTGTTCAGCTCAGATCTGACAGGGTCACATCATCATTAAATGTGTGGGTTTGTCTGTCAGAAGCTCCCTCACTCACTCATGTTCTCCTCGTGCTTTTTGGGGTTCCTCCAGGCACTCCGGTTTCCTCCTACAGTCCAGAAACATGCAGATTAAGCTAAGTGGTGTTAAATTACCCGTAGTATGTGTTTGTGTGCGTCCTGTAATTGATTGGCACCCCATCCAGGGTGTATCCCGCCTCATGCTCCAAGTCTCCTGGGATAGGGTCCAGGTCCCCCGCGCCCCTGTATACAGGATAAACCGGTATAGATGATGAGTGAATGCAAACCTTCCTCATATGGTAACACTTCCTATATCCCGTATCCAGCTTGTGTCTGCTGGAATCCTTTTGTTTAACCAGAAAATGCTAGAAAGTGTTTCCTATCGTCTGTCTGTCTCCGGGTCTCTCTCTGACGGACACGTTAATGACTGGTCCTTTTGATGTACGTGACACAGGGCACCTGACCAAAAGCTTAGCTGATAATAAACAGACATCGTGTGTGTGTGTGTGTGTGTGTGTGTGTGTGTGTGTGTGTGTGTGTGTGTGTGTGTTGTCTCCCCCGGTTGATCGTGCCCGGCTGGTAAGCGTATCGAGGTGTGACGGACACAACGAGCCATAATCATTCTTCTTTTAAACCGAACAATTCTGCATTCTCTTCTTCAACGTAACAGGTACTGAAAAATAGACCTGCGCTACTGTACATACAGGTATTGTATATTTACTGAAAGATCTAAAAGCAACTCCAGGTAGCGATCCGATGTTACGGCTTTAGATGTGATGACCAGTAGGTCATGATCTCATGACTGCGTTACGTCTAGAATGATTAATGATAGTTTCACACTGTTTTGTTCACAATTCGGATAACAGCTGATTACTGGAACCTGCAGAAGAGAAACATGTGATGTGGTGAGTGTTGATCATCTGAGGAAGTCATCATATGACCATGCTTCCATACAACTCTGTCATACACCCTGTGAGTGTAACAATAAGAAGAAGAAGAATAAGAAGAAGAACTGGATGTAAAAGTGTAAACGTTTTTATTTATAAATTGAGTTAATTCCTCTCGGATCTGATATTAATTAGCGTGCTAACTGTCCCACGCGCTCTCCTGGCGTCAGGAAGATTATCGAAGCACAGCAGACAGACCGAGCGACTCGTTAATTCATCTACAAACCTCTAAAGCTTTACAATAAGATACATGGAAGAAAAAAAAGGACAAGTACAAAGGGAAAAAGAGACTCATTATTAATGGTTCAATAAGGACTGACATCACTTTTGCACATGTTATTTTTTTATAAGCACACAACCAGCACTCAGCACACAATGACTTTTCTGTGTGACAAAAGAAGTATTTGACTGTGCTTGCTGATTTCAAGATTAGGTCAAGTTTCAAGTTTGCCGTGAGCATAAAGCGCCAGAGCCGGCTGTACATGCTAGTTATTAGGATCAGGTGCGTGTTGGTTGCGCAATACAAAGAAATATACAGTACATCAAAATATAAAGGGGAAGGAGAAGAGGAAAGCTGCAGGAATTTACAAACATGGTGTAGCTACAGAATGTGCTGAATAAACACTGCCTGATTAAAAAATAAATAAATAAATAAGTCAAATTATTGAGCTGCACCGAGCACCGAAATCAATTAATATAATCAATAGATTTTAAATGACTGGAATTGGGTTAATAATTGTTCAAAACCTGGAAGGATAGTGCTGAAGAAATGTAATCAGAATAAAATCATGACTAGAGATCACTTAAACACTGTTAACACTGTAATGGTGCATCGTTTAATTTAAAAAAATGACAGTAAAATAGACTAACATTCACTATATGTTTAATATATCGTGTTTAATGGAAGATAATTTTCATACACACACACAATGTGATGAGAACTCCACACGATTGGGGCTCAACATCCGAGTGTCCATAAGGAAACTCATCAGGGAAAAAGCCTTCAGTCTAAAAAGAAGTACAGTATAAAGACCCGGACTTTGGAGCGATGGAAAAAGGTCATGTGACCTGATGAGTCCAGACTGAGTTTATTCCAGTGTGATGGGCGTGTCAGGGTAAGACGGGAAGAGCATGAAGCGATCATGCATAGTGTCCACTGTACAAGTCTCTGGAGACAGTGTTATGATCCAGGGTCGCTTCAGTCGCTCAGTTCGAGACGCAGCAATAAAATGACATCAGCTGACCACCTGAACGTACTGAATCACCAGGTTATTACATCTATGGAGCTTCTCTTCAATGATGTTCCCAGGTTTAGATTGTGAAAGGATTTAGAGTGTTTCAGGGAGCATGAGAAAACATTTTCACACAAGAATTCACCACCACATTGTGTGTGTGTGTGTGTGTGTATGATCAAAGCTAAAGGCTGTCAATGAAATCACAAAAAAGTAGAAACAATAGCATTTAAACAATAAAAATGCAGTAAATATGATACCTAATGCACTATGATAAGTATATTAATATACTGAGACAGAACTACTTTGACTTGAATCTTAGGGCCCTTTATTTGAGAATGAGGGCAGGGGGTGGACTGTCTATAAAATGACTGACTAGGGAATTATCCAAATACAGACAGACGTTTGGTACCAGAAGGCAGGCTTGTAGCCATGCTCAGGACATGTCCTGTTTTTTCTTGTTGTTGTTGTTAGTCTTTTCACTTTTCACTGGCAGACGTGAAACTGATTTTCCTATCCATAGCCTACAGTATGTATTTTTTTTAAATATATAATTTGTAGAAAATTTGTTAAAAGAAAAAATATAAAATAAAATAATGACCATTGTACATTTAAACGTGTAATGCCATGGCCTTTGGAATCACTAGCGAAATTAGATTTAAAACAATTTGCATCATTTATCCACTTTAGAGTCAAGGTCAAATCGATGCGCTCGGTGTTTGACTGTGTGCGCTCGCGAATCGACACGTTGTCCTGCGCAATGCGGAAGTAATCTGGCAATCCGGAAGGAACCGCTGTTTACTCTGGAAATTAAGTGGACTAATCTGGAATTTAACACATTGCCGAAGACTTTTGGATGGCGGTAGAGGTGTTAATCCCTCACACACTGCGCTGCGAAGCGTGAAAACACAAGGAAAGGTGAATAAAGTGATCATAACAGCTATGTCGAGGATGCTAGCCAGTTAGCTGCGCTAAGCTAATAAGAATTGACTGTGACAGGAGACCAGCGAGTTAGATATTATTCTTATTATCATTATTGTAGTAGTAGTATTTTGCTTTGACAGTTATCAAAGTCTTTTGGATTTTTATTTTATTTTATTAATGATCTATTTTTATTAATGATCACGTTCATGCTGTTCATGAGTCGGTTAAACTGTAGTATCACGATACTTGGGCACAGAGTTTACACCTGCACACAAGGTATCGCGATATTTCAGTTACCCGAGCCCGAGGTCTAACACAACATTGGAGCTGTATTATGAAACTATTCATGTTCAGATGAGTGAACAGATTAAGACAAACAGATAAATACACTGATGTTCAAATTATATTTGATGTTGATACTGATGTCATACGGTGGTATTTCAGGTTTAACACTGACTGAACAAGCGAGTGCGAGGATGCAGCCTGGCAGTCAGGAGACTCCGCCCACCAGCGGCGAGCGAACAGAACCCAGCCAGCTTCCCAGTAAAGACACATCGTCCCTGGACAGCACGTCTGACCAGTGTGGACCTCGAACTACGGTGACCGTTGACCTCTTCAATGTGGTGGTCTCCTACAAGCGCATGGCGATCTTTCTGGAGCCGGTTACCGATGTCGTGGAGGTGCTGCGTTACGTGCTCGGGTGAGCGAAGGACAAGACTTTTAAGATAGAGAGAAGGTAGAGATTTATGGACCAATTTTTCTAAGACTTCTCTGTGTGTGTGTGTGTGTGTGTGTATAGGTGGAGAATGCCTTTGTGCTCTCTTTTCTGCTGCATCCTCCTGAACATCCTCTTTATCACGTTCAATGAAGGTGAGACACACAAATAGAGAGCAACAATTTAAAAATCTGTGCCTCCTTCCTTCTGACTAACAGACTCGAAAGCCACACCTCCCTCCTTGTGATTGATATACAAGGCCACATCCCCTTGAATCTGACACACATGGAGGCCACACCTCCCTCTTTGTGATTGTGACACGAAAGCCACACCTACTGACATAAACCAAGGACACACCCTTTTCTTGTGACTGACGTACACCGAGGCCATGCCTCGTTCCTTATGAGTGACAGACACTGAGGCCACACCTCCTTCCTAGTGCTTGACATTCACCAAGGCCACACCCCTTCTTTGTGTCTGACATACACCAAAGCCACACCCCTTTTCTTGTGACTGACATGCACTGAGGCCACACCCCCTCCTTGTGTCTGACATACACCAAAGCCACACCCCTTTTCTTGTGACTGACATGCACTGGGGCCACACCCCCTTCTTGTGTTTGACATACATGGATGCACACCACCTTATATTTGTTTGGCATACACCCAGGCCACACCTCCTTCCTTTTGATTGATTGACATAGAGGCCACGTCTCCTTTCCTGTGACTGTTGGTCAGCGAGGCTACGCCTCCTTTTTACGACAAAATTACACCGATGCCACACCTCCTTATTTGAGACTGACACACTGAGGCCACACGTCCTTTCCCTTTTTGACCGACACTAAGGCCACGCCTCCTTCCTTCTAACCGACAGACCAAAACAGACAGGATCGATGTACTGTATTTGCTGTACTGTAAATGTATTTGCTCTCTGTCCTGTTTTTCTCTTTGTAGTGGTTTGGTTCTCTCTCCTCCTGTTGGTGGTCTCTGTCCCAGCTGTGCTGGGTTACCTTGGCGACCGTTGCCAAGGCGATGCCACCGACACAGCAGTAGAGAAAAAGAGACACCACGCAGTTCAGCGCAGGGAACTTCAGACCGTCCACATGAGCCGCCAGGAAGCCATGATGGAGGTTAAGGGCCTGTGAGTAACCATCTTAGTGAGGTCAAAGAGGTCAGGGCGGCCATATTTGTGATGTCAGCTGTAAGTGCATCAGACTCCTAAACGAAAAAGCCAGCTTTCTGAGGGCAGTGGTGAGAATGAGCAGCCATCTTGCTGAGGTAAAACCACTTTAAAACAGCCGTGCTGGTGATAGAAAAGGGTAAAAAAAAAATTAAAAAAAAATTTTTTTGAAAAGATTAGAAGCCATCTTAGTGAGATCATAAATGATGAAGACGATGCAGGAATGCACAGTCATGATTGTGAGGTCCAGGGTTAATCAGCAAGCTGAAGATGCAGAACTGAAGTTTGGTGTGTGTGTTGCAGATTAAAGCGGCTGGATGAGATCCTGACACAGGCATGTGTGTATGCCGAATCAGTGTATAAAGTCTTATACTGGGAGAGTCACGGAGTCTCTGCAGTGTGAGTTACACACACACACACACAAGGCTACACACCTGCCACATGATGTATGTGAGGGACAAAAGGAGCAGCAGCTCTGTTCCTGTGTGCAGGTTCTATGGGTTCCTCCTGATGACGCTGTGTCTGCTGTACACGGCTCCTGTGGGCTGGAGTCTCTCTCTCACCAACAGCACCCTCTTCTTCTGGAACAGAGACTTCTGCAGGGGTCAGACATCACACACACATATATATTAACAGTGTAAAGTCAAGCTTAACTTAACATGTTGGTTTATTTACACATTCTGTGTGTGTGTGTGTGTGTGTGTGTGTGTGTGTGTGTGTGTGTGTGTGTGTGTAGTTGTGTTGCAGATGAAGGACTTGTTCCGTTCGTCTCCGGTGCAGCCCGCTGAAGGAGAGACAGAAAAGATAGACCCAGAACAGAGTCACCTGTCAGACCGATCCCCTACTCCCACCAGTCTGGAGGTCAGAGATGGAGAGAGTGATACACACACACACACACACACACACATATATATATATATAGAGAGAGAGAGAGAGAGACTGAGAAAGACAGACATGTTAGAGAAATGGCGAGAGGGACAAAAGATCGATGGGAAAGACTGGGAGAGGCAATAGATAGCGAGACCAAGAGACGGAGAGAGGGACGGAAAAGAGTGAGATGGACTAAGAGTGTGAGAGAGACAGAGATGGAGAGGGACACGCAAGAGAGACACGGAGCGAGACACGGAGCGAGACACGGAGCGAGACAGGGAAAGAGAGAATGAGATCGATGGACGTGTTAGAAAGTTGTTGAGAGAGACAAAGAGATGGAGAGGGGGACGCAGTGAGACAGAGACCGAGGGGGATGGACCGACAGGGAGACGGAGACAGTGATACTGAGAGAGGGACGCATGGGGAGATGGAGCGAGTGGCAAACAGACGTTTGTTGCTGAAGGTCTTGCATTCAGATCTGAGAGTGATTGTGTCACTAAATCTAACAGCCAATCATGTTACAGTATGCAAATCTAGGGAAAGGGGGCGGGGCCTGTACATTTGACCTGTACCATCACTTATAGAACATTGATTTCATTTAAAGTTAATTTAAGAAATAAAAGAGATAATAGAATGACAGAAGCACTGTGTGTAGTGTAAGAGCGCGGTGTGTCACCGTGTGTGTCTGCGCAGGATCTCTCACCAGGAAGTGTGGAGGAAGCCGAGGAGGCGGAGCCTGACGATGAGTTCAGAGACGCCATCGAGGTAAAAAGTAACACCTCTCTCTCTCTCTCCCTCTCTCTCTCTGTCTCTGTAACTCTGTTTCTGTCTCTCTCTCTCTCTGTCTCGCTCTCCCTGTCTCTCTCTCTCTCTCTCTGTCTCTCTCTCTGTGTCTCTGTCTCCCTCTCTCTTTCTCTGTCTGTCTCTGTGTCTCTCTCTATTTGTCTCTCTCTCTTTGTCTTTCTCTCTGTCTCTGTCTCTCTGCTTCTGTCACATCTAATTCACTGTGTCTGACTTGTCCTGCTATCTGTGCTGCATAAGGAGAACCAGCTGGTCCTGCAGGTGAGTGTCTCCCTCTAGAGGAGTGGAGGAGGAAGTACAGCTCTGAGTGCTAGTGCGAATAACTAGAATAGTATAAAATACTGTGTGTGTGTGTGTGTGTGTGTGTGTGTGTGTGTGTGTGTGTGTGTGTGTGTGTGTGTGATGGAGTAGCTCACCTCTTTACTTTGCCCTTAAAGGAATCCCAGCTGGTTTTCGTGGTAAGTATGTGTTATGCTCTGAATGAAGACAGTGGAAAGGAAGTCCTGAAGAGTTGCACGAAGCACTCTGTGTGTGTGTGTGTGTGTGTGTGTGTGTGTGTGTGTGTGTGTGTGTGTTGCATGTGAGTTATGTCATGCATATGAGCATGTGCGTACTGAATGGAACATGCTTGTGTTTATGCTTTTATATACAACTTTTCAAACCAGACTAAACTCCCCTCGATAAAGGGGGCGGGGCATATCCCTGTGTAACCCCACCCCCCTCCTATTTTTGGACGTAGGTGTTGCCTGCAGTCTTCGGGCTGACTAAAGCCCTATGGAGACGAGTAATTCGTAAGGTGCCCGGCCCACTCCGTCGCTCTGGGTGTGCTAACCACGCCTCTCCGAGACCTTTCCTCTCCTATTGGCTCGTTCTCACAGTGATGTCACGTCACTGCCAGCTCTCTGATTGGTTCCTTGCTGTGTGGTGTAATTGCCAGAACTTTGGATGGGTTGTTCTGACAAAGTGATTAGGTTTTTTTTTAACCACAGGCTGCTGCGGTTTCACACGACGATTTTGAGCTAACTTTCTCTCACACATTTAACTCCTCTCTCTCTCTCTCTCTCTCTCTCTCTCTCTCTCTTGCTCTCTTCCGCTCTCTCTCCTCTCTGATCTCTTAGTCAGAGATAGAAACCTGCACAGTGTGTTAGTCAGGGTGTGTGTTACATATCACTGCAGCGTGCAGGTTTCTCCCCTCTCTAGACTAACTGACAGACTCCTAACACTACTCGGTCACTGTCCAGACTGGATGCGGGTTTGGTCCTGACTCGACACGATGGTCGGTGAAGGCGTGTGAGCGTCCGGGGGTGAGGACATGTCCTCCAGAATATAAGACACACTTGTGTTGGTGTGGTTAACAAATTAGTGTTTTAATAATGTTCTTCATGTAGTCTTTCTCCTCCAACTCCATTAGGGGGCGCTTGAAATCTCGATTTAGAGATTGCAGCTAAATCATATACTACAGAGACATGGACGTCCTTTTGTTTTAGTCTTACATCGGGTGTGTCTTATATTCCGGAGTCCCTTATAGTCTTGAAAAAAATGGTGACATTTTCCTCTCTCTCTCTCTCTCTCTCTCTCTCTCTCTCTCTCTCTCTCTCCCTCTTTTGGCTGCAGGATGATGATGACGTGTCAGTGGGCGGAGCCGATTACGACTCGGTGTCCGATAACGGCTTGCTGAGCAGGAACGAGCCGATACGCAGCCGAGTGTCCAAGCTCACCGAGAAACTCCGCAAGCGCGTGCCTACCAACCCCACAGGTCATCTATTCTAAATCTATTCTAAGGAATATCTAAAATCTATTTTATTTATTTTATAAAAAGTAATTCAGGTCTGTTAGTGAAAGTAAATTTGCACTTTTAGTCTGAATAAGCAGTTCATGTTTGGTTATATTATTTTTGCTTAAATAAAAAAAAAAAAAAGCGATACACTCTAAAGTCACTTTTATTTATTTTAAGAAACCTAATCATTTTGAGATTGAAAATCAAATTTTGTCTAAAAAAAAAATCAGAGATTTGATTCAAAGGACGTATCACCCAGCTCTACTCTCATGTATTCTTTTACTCAAATCACTCACTCACTCATTCACTTCCTCACTCATTCACTTCCTCACTCATTCACTTGCTCACTCATTCACTTCCTCACTCATTCTCTCGCTTGCTCGCTCACTCATTCACTCACTCACTCACTCATTCACTCACTCACTCATTCACTCGCTCGGTCACTCACTTATTCACTCACCCATTTACTCACTTATTCACTCACTCGCTCACCCACTCACTCGCTCACCCACTCACTCGCTCACCCACTCACTTGCTCACTCACTCATTCGCTCGCTCACTCACTCATTCGCTCACTCACTCACTCACTCATTCACTCACCCATTTACTCACTTATTCACTCACCCATTTAGTCACTCACTCGCTCACCCACTCGCTCGCTCACCCACTCACTCGCTCGCTCACCCACTCACTCGCTCGCTCACCCACTCACTCGCTCGCTCACTCGCTCGCTCACCCACTCACTCGCTCGCTCACTCAATCTCTCACACACTCACTCATTCTCTCGCTCACTCGCTCATTCTCTCGCTCACTCGCTCATTCTCTCGCTCACTCGCTCATTCTCTCGCTCACTCGCTCATTCTCTCGCTCACCCGCTCGCTCATTTGCTCACCCGCTTGCTCATTTGCTCACTCGCTCATTTGCTCACTCGCTCACCCGCTCGCTCATTTGCTCACTCGCTCACCCGCTCGCTCATTTGCTCACTCGCTCACCCGCTCGCTCATTCACTCTCTTACTCATTCGCTGCTGTTCACTCATTCTGTCGTTCATTCGCTCACTCATTCTCTCACCCATTCACTCGCTCACCCATTCATTTGCTCACTCATTCACTCAATCACTCCCTCATTCGCTCAGTGACTCGTTCACTTTTAACCATACATTTATTCATTCACTGAATGTTATTAATTTATTTCCTCTCCCACTCACTCAGTCACTTAATCACTACCACTTCCTCACTCGTTCAGTCATGTTCTTTCTCTCCTTGACTCCTCCCCCACCTCCCCAAAGCAGCAATGGATCTGATTACACACACAGCTATAGTTAAACATATCAGTCTGAATCTCTGTATGTGTGTGTGTGTGTAGGTAACTGTTCCAGCTGTGCTGCAGCGTTCTCGGTGTTAAAGAAGAGGGTGAGTGTGTAACACAACCCCAATCCCCCCCCACACACACACACTCTCCACTGTAGTGTATCTCTGCTGACAGTGTTGCTTGTTGGCTGTGTTCCAGCGCTCCTGCTCTAACTGCGGTGTGAGCTTGTGTTCTCGCTGCTGTTCCTACAAAGTGCTCCGGTCCAGTATGGGAGCGACAGGTCAGAGCGCCATCACCTACATCACTGCAGCATCACTTCCTGTTACAGTCCCTCTAACGTTTTCTCTCTCTCTCTCTCTCTCTCTCTCTCTCCAGCTCCAGAGGCTCAGAGGGAGACGGTGTTCGTGTGCGCTCCATGCAACACGTTTCTCAGCACCAAGTAGCGTCCTGTAGTGACTCGTTCTCGGGCGTCCTCACGCGGTTCTCGTCTTGTAGTCGTACTGCTGCTGCTGCCGCTGCTGCCTCCTGCCTCATGTCTCCTCTCCTCCTCGTGCTTCCCGTAAAAAGCCTCAGTAGGCGTGTCTGTTCCTGCTGGAGCTGAGACAGAAATAACCCAGCTCTCCAGTCTGGAGAGAATCACAGCAGGGCTCCAGCTCCTGCACTGTTTAGCATGCTCGCTAATGCACATCATGTGACGCAGCCGGTGGAGCCGTTCCTGCCTCAGGCCTTTTTTTTTTTTCTTCTTTTTTTAAATATATGGCAGGTCATGTGACCTCATCTCATCCTGCACTATACATGTAAATCTGTCAATACTTCAAAAATAATAATAATAATCAAGTGTTGATTTTTCTATAAAACAAATTAGTGTTCTAGAATCATCTGCCCGTCTTCAGACAGTTCCAGTTCCATGTCAGCCATTCAGTCAGGTTCTGAGATGAGAAGATCCGTCTGTTTGTAACTCATGAAATACTGTGAGGTCGCATTTCAGAATCTAGCGTGTCCTGAACTGATCACGTGCTCTTTTAAGGCCCTGCTTCAGTACCTGTAGAACCACTTTTGAGAGCATGTTCGAGAACCCATGGCTGGCCGCACTAGATGTCAGAAGCTACCAGTTCTAGAACCCACGACCACCTCCGATGTCTCGTTTCTGCAGCCGTCTGGTTCTGAAATGCTCAGATGCCTCATTGAGACCCAGTTCTGGAGCGCGTGACCTCCTCTGATTCCACCTCCCCAAATCCGACAGGTCTTGAAATGACCACCTGCTCCTTTGAGACCCTGTTCCAGATCCCATGGTCCCACTTTGGATGTCACATTTCAGGACCTCTCAAGTTCTAAGATGATGATTTGATGCTACTGGGGAACCGATAATGTAACCCATGACCTCCATCGGTGTCTTGTTTCTGGTTCTGTCTGGTTTTTAAATGATTAGACGCCTCAGTGAGACCCAGTTCTGGAACCTGTAGTGTCTTATTCCCAAATCTATCAGGTCTTGAAATGACCACCTGCTCCTTTGAGTCCCTGTTCCAGAACCCATGGTCCCACATTGGATGTCACATTTTAGAACCCCTCAAGTTCTAATATGATCAGGTGCTACTGAGGGACCCAGTTCTAGAACCCCGGACCATCTCCGGTTTCTTGTTTCTGGCTCTGTCTGGTTCTTAAATGGTCAGATGCCTCAGTGAGACCCAGTTCTGGAACGCGTAGTGTCCTCTGATGTCACAATCACAAATCCACCTGGTTCTAAAATGATCAGATGCCTCACTTAGACTTTGTTCTGGAACCCGTGATCTCCCGTGAAGCTTTGTTCCCAAATCTGTCAAAGTTCTTTTGAGACCCTGTTCTAGAACCCATGGCCACACTGAATGTCTCATTTCAGAACCTATCAAGAACCGTCTAAAATGATCAGATGCTACTGAGTGACCCAGTTCAGAACCTGCTACCACCTCAGATGTCTGGTTTCTGGATCAATCTGGTTCTGATATGGTCAGATGCCTCCTTCAGTGAAGCACAGTTCAGGAATCTATGATCTCCTCTGAGATCCCAAGTTTGAGCTCTGAACGGTTCTGAAACGATCACGTGCCTTTTGTGAGACCTCGTTCCCAGGTTCCTCAGGTTCTGAAATGATCCGCTGCTCCTTTGAGACTCATTTCTGGAACTCATGGCTTCATGTGAAGTCGTGTTCTGGACTCAGTCTGGTCCTAAAAATTCCTGGAAATCCTTCTCTGAACCTTTACGACTAAACCTGTGCTGAGTGTTCGCACATTTCTACCAGGATCCAAATAATAATATAATCCGAGTTTTAAGAAAACATTTTAATATAAACAGTCAAGTCCTTGCTTTTCTGTAGACCTTAATGCTAAAACATTTACACTAAGACCCGTCAGTACAAACTTTGAGATATTTCACCTGATATTCACGTTTCGCTGCTTCGCTGTTCCTGTCCTTGATCTTCAAACTTCAACGGTTCAAAAGTCCAGGTTCGGAAACGACACTAATCCTGAAAGTCAGTTGACTTTCTTCACTATCCTTTATTAATGGCGCTCGTGTTAATTAATACCTTGTTGTTGTTGTTACGACGATTCAATTAACATCTCCTCAGTGTCTCGCTTCGGTGCAGCCGCTTTTTGGATTTTTGTGAGAATGGTTGTTTAGGTGATGATGATTTAAAAAAAAAAAGCAAAATAATAATTAAAACCACTGGATCCGTCACAGAGCAGCGTTCTGTTAGGGGGGAAACGTATTAAGTCATGACAGATAGTTTCACACAACTTGGTCGGGGTGTGCAAGTACGTTATTTCTTATTTATTTAATGACGTAAATCAGATTTTTTTTTCTTCTGTTGCTGGTTTGAGATTATTTACGAAAGCATTATTATTATTATTATTATTATTATTATTATTATTGTTATTCTGCATTATTAACCGTATTGCACAGCAGTGTTACTGTACGATATTACATCACATACACTGTTACCGCTTTGTATTTTTATTCATTTTTTATTCACTGTACTAGTCACACGATCGCGTCGTGGTCACGGCTTCTGAGCCAATCAGAATTTCCCGTGATGACGACGATGGCGATTAACTCATGAGCATCTAAACATTTCCGCTTCATCGTCATGTCTTTGTCGTCTTTTTGTTTTGTTTTTTTTCATTCTTATCAGTTTTATTGAGATTCCTGGAAATGGGTTTTCAGAGGGACGCTTCCTGTGGTTTTGTTGTCTCTTTTTATCGTCACTGTTTTTATCGTTTATTTTTTTAAAGATGCAAGTGAATGTAAGATGTTTATATATTTTATCTCTGTATCATATGATCCCTGTACTGTACTACAAATGTATTAAATCTAACTCTGTCACAGGTTGAGCAGCGTGGAGCTCGGTTCTGTGGGTTTATCCGTCTTTCTGTTTCACAAGTTTAATAAACGCAGTTAGAGAAATAACTCCAAATAACTCTGCATCTTATTTTCCATCCGGCTCTTAAGACGAGCAGAAACTTCTTGTTTTGATACTCGACCTAGAGAATAAAGAAGCCACATGTAATGTTTAAAGATGTTTCCAGACTGTGACGCTGAGACAACCTCGTCCCCATTAACACCTCCGTGCAGCGTGGGCAGACAGGTTGGGGTGAGACAGGAGAAAGAGGAAGGAAGGCTTGTCAGGTTTCTCTTCACACTTCGCTTCATCAAAAATAGCCCTGTTCAAATACATCATGTTCCTTCTCTAATAAAAAAAAGAAACAACTTTATATAAGTGCATTAGCTAAAGCGTGGGTATGATTTCACCTCCCTGACTAAAGAAGGTAGATTGATGCTAATGTTCGAGGAAATGCTACTTAATAAAAGAACACGACACACATTCTGATCAACACCTGTTTCTGATTTTCCCTCATCTCTACACCTCTACTGAGGGAAAAAAAAAAACAATAAATAATTTGTTCAGAATTTCAAATTCATATTCACACTCACTCCTCATCTATACCGCTTAATCCTGTATTCAGGATCACGGGGGTCCTGGAGCCTATCCCAGGAGGTTTAGGGCACGAGGCGTGGTACACCCTGGACAGGGTGCCAATCCATCACAGGGCGCACACACACACACAATATGGCCAATTTGGGAACGCCAATTAATCTAATCTGCATGTCTTTGGACTGTGGGAAGAAACCGGAGTACCCGGAGGAAACCCACCAAGCACGGGGAGCACATGCAAACTCCATGCACATAGAGACGGGAATCGAACCCGGACCCTGGAGGTGCAAGACGTCAGTGCTAACCACTACAACTCGTATTCAATTAAATGTAAAAAAATGTAACCATGAGGAACAGCATAAAAATCTATTAAGATTAGGCAGATATTTGAAATACTAATTACCCATAATTCATCATTAATAACTAAGGCGTTCCACAAGTGATGATGATGATAATAGACGGTAACAGTACGGTCCGGGACCAGGGGTGCAAAGTTCACTAACTGTATGTAATGGAAGGTGTGTAGTGTGATCACGTGAACATCTGGAGGTAACCATCGCTGTTTCCGCCTCCATCCCGCTCTGATCGTACATGTCTTCATTCCTTTGACATAAAAGACACTTAGATCAGTCAATAAATAAATTTAAAGAAGGATCAGGGCTGATAGATGGCGCAGTGCATTGTGGGACAGATGAGGCACTCTGTATGCTGTAGAAGTGGCCTAGATGGGGCAGCGCTGATCGGATTGGGACGCATCCAGATGTTGGCGCGTGCGTTCTTAAGCCACGCCCTCTCCCTCTCCCTCACATCCCCCCCCCCTCTCGCGCTCTCCACTCATCATCCTCTGGCCGCAACCCGCCGCCCGCGTGCGTGAGCCGTTAGAGCGGATAGACGGATCGGTTGCATGGCAACATGGCGACGGAGGTAAGCTTTCATCTCGCCGCCGCTTTCATCTCGTTCCAGCGTCGCGGTCGCGCTTTCATTCCTGAGGTGAAGCCGCGCGCGCGCGCATTAAGCAGGCGGATCTCTGAGTGACAGGGTGATGGAGAGGCTCAGATTAATCAGCGCTCAGCTCGTGCTCGTCTCATCTGTGAGTTCAGTCTAATCAGCAGCTCTCTGTTCTCATCAGAAAGACTTTAGAACCTGGATGAACCTTTTTGTTTCTGTTCTTAAAGTGGCCAGGAAGCTGAAGGCAAGACACCAGTGATGTGGATCACCTCCTGACACCACATCATCACCTCCCATCTGTACTGCCATTCTGGAAGTGTCACCATTTTATAAAGATCACGATTCGATATTAAGTTCTTCCCCAATTTTTGTCATAATTACAACATTTAAAGAAAAGTTTAATGATAACGCCCCGCCTCACGAATTTTCGCCTTAGGAATTTAATTTCGCAAGAAACGTGCCTCTGCATACGACGCATTTTCAGCATACGAGCGCCTAAGACGTGTCCAAAATTGTTTGCGACAGTGGAAAGTTAAGCGAAGCCAGTTTACATATATTCTTTTGTGCGTTTTTTTTTTTTTTTTGCATTTTGTGCACGATTGAGTGAAGACACTGCGCCATAGGTTTCAAGAATGTTAGCAAGGACGGTAGCAAGAAGAAAACCGAGCCGCTTTTGGTTTGATTTTTAAAGCAGCCGGTGCCAAGAGGAGTCATAAATTAAGATTAAGTGAGGTTAAATTTTTGTTAATTTCATATTTTACTGCATTTACACGTCTTTTCTAAATATTTTGATTGTTTTTATATTCGGATATATGATTATAGTGTTGGAAATTGGTAATGTGGTGTAGTGGTTGGCACCGTCGCCTTGTACCTCCTGGGTTTGGGTCGAGTCCCGCGTCGGGTCTGTGTGCATGGAGTTTGCATGTTCTCCCCGTGCTTGGTGGGTTTCCTCCGGTTTCCTCCCACAGTGTTCGCAATTTGCCTGTAGTGTATGAATGAGTGTGTGTGTGTGTGTGTGTATGTGCTTCGATGGATGGCACCCTGTCTGGGGTGTATTCTGCCTCAAGCCCTAAGTTTCCTTAGAGCAGATTATCCATATTTACATTCACATCACCTTCAAATGCCTTCAAAGTCTCAAAACTCAATTTGACAGTGAGCACGCGGGTTGAGTGGCTGCGAGCATGTGGTTGGACGTCCTGCTTTTCAATTCCATTCAGTTCAATTCAATTTTATTTGTATAGCGTTTTTAACAGTGGTCATTGTCGCAAAGCAGCTTTACAGAATCAAAGGAATCATAATCAAAATTATGGAAATGTGTATGAAATGCGAGAAAATATGTAGAAATCGAAATGATCAGATTGGATGAACGAGCCGAGGGCGACGGTGCTGAGTTGAAAACTCCCTGAGATGGCAATAGGAAGAAACCTTGAGAGGAACCAGACTCAACAGGGAACCCATCCTCATCTGGGTGATATCAGATAGCAGGGATTGATCTGCATCATACTGTGTGTTAGGAGGCTGGAAGTTCAGTACAAACAGGAGATGTGTCTGGAGCAAATTCCAGTCCTGAACTATTGAGTGACTGCAGTCGTGAGTCCTCAGAGAACATCTGTCTGCATCAGCCGAGGACAGGAACGTCTTCATTGGAAAGTGGAACCGTCCTAAGTCACCACACGCATCCCAAGCAGACCATCCATGCAACGAGATCTCCAACTGGGCACCAGGTTGAGTCAGACAGGTCCAGGTGACGCAGGGGGGCTGGATCACTGGCAGCTCAGGAGAGCTGTAGCTCGACAGAGAGACGAAGAGAGAAGAGAAGAGATATAACAGTTAGGTCATAGTCCCGTATAAGATGAATGTATATTTAGTGCAGAGTGCAAGCAGGGACTCCGGCAGGACTAACTATGACAGCATAACTAAAAGGGAGAGCCAGAAGGAAACACAGACATGAGGGGGAACTGAGATGTAAAGCAACCAATCACCTCACCGTCAACAAACCTGAGTGATCAATGAGAGTGGGGAAGACAGCATCTAAACATACATCTAAGGCAGATCTATTCAACCCAATGCTTGGCTAAATAAATAGGTTCTTTGCCTAGACTTAAACACTGAGACTGTGTCTGAGTCACGAACATTAATTGGAAGACTATTCCATAATTTTGGGGCTTTGTAAGAAAAAGCTCCGCCCCCTGTTGTAGTTTTGAGAATACTTTTAGCACATGCATTCGGGCTTCTAATGCACACGATTTTCTACTAATTAGCACTCGTAGTGTTTTCAGACTGGTGTTAGTGTGTGCGATGAGTGGGTTTGAGACTAATTCACTCATAGAGTTTGAAAAAAAAAAAGGCAGATCAGAGGCTTTTAACATACATGAATTTTGGTAATGTAACATCATAAAAATTTACTTCTATTGCTCCACTCAGAAGCTTCTGGACTCGTACAGAATCGTTTATATTTGAGGCTGATCAACTGATCATCGTTCTCGACCAATCACACTGAAAAACAGACAATTCTGCTCACTGGCCGATCGACCGCTTCATCTCTATTATTTAAAAAAATCGAATGAACGTGGCGATATGTGAATCACAACACAAACACAAATCACGATTCATAACTGAATAGATTTTCCACCATCTCTAGTAGCTGATTGTCATTAAACTGTAAAGTGTGTCTGTTTGTAAATGTGAATAAATTTTTAATATTTTAATACATTTATTGAGACATCATGAGATTAATACACGTTACCTTTGGTAAGAACCCTTTTTGTACTCTGGTTTTCTCCCACAGTCCAGTAACATGCAGGTTAGGTTAGCTGGCATTCTCGACTTGGCCGTAGTGTGTGTGCACCCCGTCCCCACGACCCTGTACAGAATAAACACTATAGAAAATGCATTAATGAATTAATATCTGTACTTTACTTCCTTAACTTCCCTGTTTTACTTTCCTCTTTTTTCTCATTTAGTTTTCTTTCTTTTTTTCTTTTATTTTTTCACTCTTTGACTTCTTTTTTCTTCTCTTTTTACCTCAGTTTCTGTTGTCTTTCTTCACTTCTTTTCGTCTTTATCTATCTATCTATCTTGTTTGTTTCATTGTTTGTTTATCGGATAGAGTCTGAGGTGTTTTTTTCCCCAGTAAATAAGTAAATAAATAAATTTTCATATTGGTAGGACTAAAACTGCTGCGCGTGCGCACTAAAGTGGTGTCCGGTGCGCGCGATCCCGAAGCAGATCAGATCGAACCGTTGTGATGTGAGGCGCGTGGCCTCGCGCGCGGAGGGGGAGGGGTGTGGGATGTTGGGGGGAGGGGGGGCGGGGTGACGTAGAAGCCGAGCTGGGACATCAAGGGGAATAAAGCGGCAATCAAACGCTCGCGCGGTTAAAGCTCCACACACACACACACACACACGGTCTGTGTTCATGTGGAGTGTCTATTTTATTTACTCGGTTATTCGGTTGTTGTTTGTTTGTTTGTTTGTTTGTTTGTTTTTCCCCCGCCGGTTAATCCCCGGGACACCGGGTGGGGGGTGAAAGCTCCGGGAATGATTTCAGCACCGCGGACAGCCACCGGGAGAACCACACTGCCCTACTGCCACCAGTCTGTAAGCGCGCGCGCGGTGTGTGTGTGTGTGTGTGAGGGCTTTCACTTTATAGCAGCGGTACCGGAATCGAGCCGCTTTAACGGAGACTCGGGTTTATCCGCGCTGCTGGTGAAGAACTTCTCTGAGGAGGGGGGGGGGGGCAGTGTGGTGTAACCTTGAGCGGGACAGTGTCGCGGATTTATCCTCCAGATCACAGATTAATGATCAACTCGACACTGCTGAATATAAATACATATACTACTCATGCAGTTTTAATAAACAAACAAACAAATAAATTGAAGGGAATTTAATTAGCAACTAACTGTTCATGGTTACAGTCAGGCTGTTTGCTTGCATTGCTATCAAGTGGTTTGTGTGTGTGTGTGTGTGTGTGTGTGTGGTAAATATATTAATTCTTAATTTTTTTTTTGTTTATCCAAAATTTCCTAATTAATCTTTAATCATAATATCTCTAATTTTGCTACGCCTGTACAGTGACAGTAAAGAATCTCGACTCTTGACAGAACGTTTGGTGTTTGAGTGTGTTTGAGTGTGTGAGGTTCATCGACTGCTTTCACTTAATTTCACTAAAACAATTGCCATGTTTGACCCCGTTTATAAATGAAGAGGTTCATGGTGAGATGTTCTGTCTGTACGTGTCAATTTTGATTCGATCAACTGGAGTGTAGTTAAAAGACAAACGGAAGCAGAAACTGTTACTGTTGGCGTTAAATACTGGGCTGCATTCAGACCAAAATATATTTCTGTTTGAGAACTTGATAGTAGACCTCTGATGTGATGCTCACGATGGTGGACTTTAGGTGTTTTGAAGGTCTGGTGTTGAAGTTGGATCTCGGATGTTCATAATGCCTCTGATGTTCCTCTGATGTTCATGATATTGGACCTCCAGATGTTCATCCTTGTGGACGTCTGATATTCATGATGTGGTTCTCAGATGTTCACAGTGCTAGACCTTTGATATTCATGATGGTGGACTTTGCTAGATCTTTAGGTTCAAAACTGTGAACTCTTGATGTTCATGATGGTGAACCTCCTGAACAAAAATGACTTTGAGCAATTAGGAATGTTCCAATTAGTGTTTGTTTTTCTTGATGTTGGCTGTTGCTCTTTATTTGCCACTTTGGGTTGCATGAAATCGCGTAGAGTTTAATCCCCATTGGTAGACTTTTGATAGTTCACCTGATTTTGCACCCTGTGATGTTTGTCATTAACTTTAGTCTTGCATTTGTTAATTTACACCAGAATGACTGCTGAATGTGGTGGTTAGCGGTTAGCGCTGTTGCCGGTGTTTGTACTGTGCTTGGTGGGTTTCCTCTGTATAATCCAGTTTCCCCCACAATCCAAAGGCATTAATGTAGATTGATTTTACTTTTCAGACTGGCCCATTGTCTGTGCGTAGATGCGCGGGTGTGTGTTCATGTGGGTAGTAAGACAGATGTAACATATTGGCGACATATCTTACTCTGACAGCAGTGACCGCTGCTGTGATGTCATAGTTGATTGCTTCCAAACCATCAATTCTCACTGACGGGTTAAGGCAGATTGAGAAAGATAGAGACTGCTGAATAAGAACCCATCTGCATATTGCTATATCAGTAATACCGCTGTAGTAATTAACAAATGAGATTCATTAAGGCACACACACACACACCCTGCAAACCTAGCATGCTGTGCACATAATGCAACACTGAGATTATATTTCAGCTTCATTTGATTGGAGTCAAATTGATAAGTAATGTCCGAGATGAATATGGAGATCAAAATGGCATCTGTTTAAGGATGCTACATCAATCAAATGCTGTAATGCTAACAGGTTATGAATGACGTGACTTGCTGTGTGTGTGTGTGTGTGTGTGTGTGTGTGTGTGTGTGTGTGTGTGTGTGCTGGGGGGGTATTCTGGTATGAAATGACTCCGAGGGCCAGTATCACCTCACGCAGCATTGATCGGTTGTGGTTTTGGACAGGAATTGGCCGACGGCAGCAGCTCTGCATCCATTATTAATGAAGCGTTTAGTATCAACAGGCCGGAGTGTTTAGTGGCGCTACGACACGCTTCGGCTCAGCCGGAGCGACCGAGACGAGACGGAGAGACAGAGAGTGGAACGTTCACATCCATCACACGTGACAGGCTTCATACTCGACCGCTACGGCACGCGGGGAGCCAGGCAGCTGCGGGTCGTTAAATTACCAACGGGACCGCGGCGGTGCAGCCACAATGGCGTCCTTTCTATTAATTCTGCTGTACAGATCTGATAATCAGTGCTACAATATATACCACCAGCTTCAATTCCACAGATATTCATTACATGTGTTGTGAACAATTATACGTTATTATGTCTTACAGTACGCACGTATGCATGCAAGTACCGTATGAATGCTTATGGATCTCCGGAAGGAACAATTCAGCCAGAAGACATTATGTGTGACATCTAAGTGTCATGGATTCTCGTTCTTTGTAAATAATTGGACGTCCCTGTGCAGTTTACTCACGTCTTTTAACACTCAGGTTGTACATCCTGCGATTCCTACAGTTTATTCTCAGTGTCTGTAGCTTTAAGTGCTAATGAGCTATCGCCCCTCCCCCCCACACCCATTTTGTGGAAATGCATTTTTCTAGCAAATCAGGAAAGATTAAAAAAATGGGGCTTGTCTGAAAACAGTGGCCAGGAGGTCGAGCCAGACGAGGGAGTCTGGAGAATTTCCCCTTGATTTTTTTTGTTTTGTGTGAGTTATACCAGGTGGCAATTTCGAACAGAGCCTTCAGGCATATTTATAAACAAAAACATAAAAATAAATAAAAATAAAAAGGGGAACGGTTTCTATCTGTCTATCTATCTATGGGTGTGTAGGCACTAAAGATCACCCATGTGGATAGCCAAAAATTATAAATTGTTATAGAATTTTGTCTAATATGCTCTCTTTAAAACATTATTATTATTATTATTATTATTATTATTTCCTTGTTGTTGTTGTTTGTATCCTAGTTCTTCACATGTTCTTTTATCTTAGTTGGATGGTGTTTGCTGATCGTACACAACCTACTAAGATTCTTGAACTGCCCTGAATAAAGCAATAACACACTCGCATTGTTTATTCCCTCCATCAAAATGCCGTGCCGACCAGGCCCTGAACAGCCAGGAGGCGGAGCCTAAGAGTTGAAATGATACCAGCCTTGGATTAAGGCTAAACCCGTCACTGAATGCCCAAGATTTCCGTCTCTATAATCAAGGCCTTCTGATCGTGTGTGTGTGGACGCTACAGCGTGCCGCAGTCTATCCTCAGTGACCTCACAGATGGGCGGAGTTCTGTCTGAGGGAGAATCTTGTAGCTCCTGTACCGTGGTCG